>JBBPFD010000053.1:0-149733 GCA_038363315.1 Mugilogobius chulae
TATTAGAACAGGCTTTTTGGAAAAAAAGCAGGTTTACCACTTTCTGCACACCCAATCAGCTGACAAAGAGTCAAATTACGACTCACACGAAAAGATGCAACACTAAATATAATTGAAGAGACCAATTATGAGAAAGAAAAAGTTGAGTTTCCCAGCTTCATTTACTAAAAAAAATATTGCATTATATTCAATACAATAAAGCTTTTAGGAGCATTGATAGGCTGTGTGCACGGAAAATCAGTTAGCTTGTTTATATTTAAAATAGGTAGTTTATGCACATCTGACTATTTCCTGTTAGCGTTTGCATTTGAACACAAACATATGTCTTAATAAACACTCAAGTGTCCTTTGCTAAAATATTCTCGTGATTCGTAAAGTCTTCAATCTATCATCACAATTCACTCTTCACTGCCTGATCTCCCGGGTATTTATTCATTTTAGACTGACATAATAAAACCCCCACAGAAATGAATTGAACAGGAACTACTCAGTTGTACTTCCGGTTAGCCAATTTAAATACAACCAAGCTAACTGACGTTCTATGCTCAGGGCAGTCCCAGTCTGATCAGTTCTCACATTTTTGTTCCAGATTCCTCGACAGAAGCTGAAAACGCACACAGAAAGCCTTCTATAGCAGACCTGGACAACCTCTTTGGCCCTGAGGCAGCGCCCCCTGCAGCCGAGGAGACCAGCGACTCGTGGGTGTTTCAGTGAAGACTCTCCTCCGAAAGATCTGCCCTGCTCACCTCCTGCCCAGAAGAACCAGCGCCTCCTCCTCCATCTTCACCTCCTCCACCTTACCTACATCTCCACCTCCGCTACAGGCACCTTCTCCTCCCCCAGCACTCCTCCACGCCCAAAAGAAGACTCTGCTCCACCCACACCCACCTCCCCAACAGAAGAACCTCGAGTTCCATCTGAACCGCCTACGCCTCACGTAGAGAGTCATTAACACATTCCACATCACCTCCACCCAAAGATCTAGCATCTCCACCCGCTTCAACTCCTCCGGTTGTTTCGCCGACTAGTCCTCCTCCACAAATAAGCACGCCCCCCTCAGAAGCACCGCAGTCGCCCCTCCAGCCACGTCCCGGAAGAAAAAGCAAGAGAAAGTCCCCAGCGACACTTTCCAAAGAGAACAGTGTTGAAGCTACTGTTAATTCACCCAAAGACGTAAACCAGGAGAGCAGGAGCACGCCTCCTCCACCTCCGCCCCCCTCGTACAGGACCATGGTGTCATCTCCAGGTCCCACGTCAGGCACAAACAGTGGTAAGTTTGGAAATAGTCAACTACACGCAGCATAGCCAAGACTAGTCCTGTTTCTGTACACAACTTACATCAGACTCATTGATTATTTTGTCTGAAAAAAGTAGGTTTTATGAAATAATAAAGTGCATGCATGATGTAAAGCGCTTTTTAGCATTTTTATATTTGTACTTAATTTGATAAAATACCTGTTGTAAATATAAATTATAGTTTTAGATGAATGAAGAACACATTTGTGAAGAAAGGTTTGCAGATTTGTTGAAAATAACAGAGCAGAGTTGTAAACTGACTCGAGAGACGACAATTTTAGTTTTTCTCACCAGAAACACATTTTTTTGAAGTCTTAAATATAAAATTAACAAATGTTGTGTTGCAGTTTATTTATGTTTCTTAATAAAAGGAAGCTTGTCACATTTGAGTTTGGGCCCAATTTAGTTGCTTGGCAACTTCCTAGTGTGATGTCATCATTAAATGGTCAGACGTGAAGCAATATCTTGTAAAATGTTTAACAAAATCTTAAATATAATGTCTCTAGCTAAGTTTTTACTGAAATTAGTAGTTCAACCTGTCATAGGACGCTTGATTTATTTATTTTTTTTCTTAAAGGGGCAGTTCCCATTTTTAAGTTATAAAATCAGCTTTTGCAGCTGTACAGATACATTGTGAAACATCTGTTTGGATAAAATTACTTAATAGTCTTTTCTGCATCACGTTAGGGAGAGTTTTTACTCTCACAGGCAATCTGCTTTATTTATTAGTTTTTTTTATTTATTACGATCTAATTAAGGAAAATATTAACTAATTATGCCCTTTATTCTTATAATTACTGTAATTGAGTAGTAGTTTCTCCAAATACTTTTTAAATGTGCATAATTTTCAACTACTTTGGACTAAGCTACTGTAGTTATATATTTTGTCCTTTTTGTTTTTTACACGGCAGGAAGCAGGAGTCTCTTAGCGCTATTTGTCCCTTTTCTGAACAATAATTCAACTATTGCATTCTCCCGGACTTCAGTCGTTCGTTTATAACTTGCACACATTTGTACATCTTCTTCATGGTGTCTCTCTTGTTCTTGTTCCTGGCAGGCTCGTCGTCTCCTGTGAGACCCAGCACACCTTCATCAGTAAACCCCACCCCTCCTCCTCCTCCGCCTCGACCCCCCTCACGGCCCAAACTCCCTCCAGGGAAACCCACAGCGGCTGATGGGGTAAGATTACATCCTCATCCACAATCTGTTAACATCGATCCAAATACTGAACTCTAAATGATTTAAGTTTATACCTAACAGGGCACCGTGTAATTTTCTGGAGGTGAAAGTCAACTGCATAATTCAGTAGAAATAGAAAGATAAAATCATTCTTCTTTTATGTCATAATGTCAAAAAATAAAGCTCTGAGCTGCTTAAAAGCCTGCTCAGAGTAAAGTAACACATTCTTATTATTTTATTTTGTCACAAATATGAATTCAGCTTAATTTATTTAATGTCTTTGAGGCTTTTTAGATTATAATAATGGCACAATAACTCTTCACAAGTTTAAAATCAATAATACAACATCACAGTGTGCTCTTCTGTTTATTGTTTATTTACTGTCAATACCATAAGAATGAGTTTGTGTTTTAATATGCCTCTTTCTCTGTCAGAGCCGTCCGTTCAGCCCCCCGGTGCACTCGCCAGTCCTCCTCCTGTGGCTCCTTTGGCTCGAGCCGAAAGCACTTCCTCCATCTCCTCCACAAACTCTGCAGCCACGACACGACAGTCAACAAGGAGCTGTGTGTGTCCGTGTCAGTGAGTGCTGCTGCTGTCAAACCTAAACCCAAGCTTTTGTCTGCTTTATTATTATTTATTCATTTGCATTGCATTGTTTTTGTAAACACATTTAATAGTTCTTTTTATCTGCTTTTAGACCCAACACTGATTTAGCGCTTTTTCGCTGAGACTGATTGGTTTTATAAAAAAGTCTATTGGATTGCATAGACCCAGTGGAAGATATTATTTACAATACATATTTAGATTTTCTGGTGATATCCTGATTAATGTAAGCATGTCCAAAATAAGATAAATACAGTAGGTCCAGGCAATGTGAATATTAATAAACTCATTAGTCTAGATCTAAAGTATGTTTTTAAAAATGGACTTTTAAGAGTTTTTCCTTGTTATAATTACTATTTTCCATTTTCATTTACACACTTACCTGGGCTCCGACTGCACTCTGTCCTGCTCTGGTCCTATCTTGATACAGTCCTCGCACAGAGGACAGCTCACATCTAGTACTGCTGCACGTCATAGTAATTGAGGCTGCGGAGGGTTTGGAGGGCTGCAGCGGTTCAATGAATGTTCCTTCACACAGAAAGAATCTGGAGCTCTAGAGCAATGCTTTTCAACTAGTGTGCCTTAAGATCTTTAAAAAAGACCTTTAAAAAATGAATCAGATTTAGATATTTCATTTTGTGAAATCAGGAATGTTGATTGAAAAGAAAAAAAATTGAAGTGTCCTGTTACTGAAAACAAGACAAAAACAAATTCCAAAATGAAAGGGCAACACCAACTTTGAATATGTTCTGAGGTTTCATTGAGACATTCGAGTAGCTGGTGTACATTTTTTTATCAAAAATGTGCCATGACTCAGAAAGGTGTTAAACACTGCTCTAGAAAACCTCTGTGCTGTGCACTGGACTGCGCGGAGAGCCTTGTGAGAGCCTCTTGTACTTTTAAAGAACTGAAAACTCTTGGTGACTGCACAAGAACTGGACTGAAGCTTGACTGGGGTGCTCTGAGCCCGGGGTTTAAAGTTGTGTTTTAAAAGTTTTTGTAATATTTCCTGCAGCAATAAAGACATCTTTGCTTCGACTGTCTGGACCACATCCAAACAACATCACATAACTTCAGTTCACATTTTGTTTCATTGTGTTGGGCTTGTTCCAGTTCATTTTGGTCACTTTACTTTTGCTTTCTTTGTTTTGCCGTTTGTCTGTGTCGTTATTGTCCTTTGGCTTGTCAGAAGACGATGCTTTTGTAGACAAGCTGCCGTCCTTTGAGAGACACTTTGATGCAGTGGCAGGTAGAGTACAGAGGGTCACAGGTTTGGGGAGCGGGACGTGTGTGTGGGGGGGTCTTTACCCAGAGTGCTTTGCTTCAGGGTAAAGGCGGGTGTTGTGAGTGGACTTTCTACTGTAAAACTTCTTGAATCTTGAATTAGGACAGTGACAAGAATTTTTATTTTTTCGTTCACATTTGATAATATTTTCAGAAAAGTTGTAGCTCAAACAAGTCTTTTTTAATTTGATCTGGGGTTAGTTTTAGTCTTTTTTGCAACTTTTTTATGCCTGCATGTCTCAAAATATTCTTATAATATGCATGTTAGAAATGTGTTACAAATGATAGTTATAATTTGAAGAAATAGTTTGAGATGATTTAGTCAATGAATTGTTTTATCATGATAATAATTCAAAAGAGAAAGAAAATTCTTAGACTTTCCATGTAGGCCCATTATCTTTCATGTCACTGTCCTAATTCCTAACTTTTTGAACTGTTTCTCTGATTGAACAGATGCAGATTTAGGGACATACCCATAATTTTCTTTATTATTTATTTAACACATCCCCCAGTCTCTCATATATTCATATATTTGAATATTTTTTGCCACTGGACAAAACAAACTCCTCATTTGTCTCGTGTCGTCAACTCATCTCGATCCCTCCCTCCCTCTCTCTTTTCGTGTGCCTATGGCTGTCTAACCGTCACCATGGCAACCCGGCGTCTGAGAGTGCCGTGCCATTTTGTCTCCCGAATACCTTCACATGAGAGTGTTTGCGTGCTGTGTTTTTTTTTTTTTTTTCGATTTTAACAAAAGTGTGAACCCTGGAATCACCTCATGGCTTTGTCTTAAAGTTTAAGTGTTGTTGAGTTTGGTTTTTCGGCGCTGGAGGAGCGTGACATAACCCCAAGTTCAACCCCTCGTGAATTGGACGTGCCTCCCTTATTCCTCACTCACATTAAGAGCAGCTCCTCCCATCAATTGTCTCTTGTTGTGAAGCACTAGTCTCTTTGCTAAATGATAAATGAAATGATAAATCTTCAAGCGCTTGGCAGGAAAGGAGAAAGTAGAGTGTATATATAAAAAAAATAATCCCAGACAGACTTTATTTTTTTACAGCTGTATTATGCCATCGGATAACAATACAATTCTGATCTTTGTAGGTCTAAACTTCAAGTATCAAAGTAATGCAAACACTAAAAATCACTGTCCATTCCTGACATGTCACTGGACGCCCCCTACAGTCTGTTTTTGGACACTGTTGAACATGTTTATTGATACAAGCGGATGAACATAACTACAGTGATATTTTTGGATAATCCTTCACTTTCTATGTCATCATTTATCATTCTCATTGCATCAGATTATCATATTTATGTGTCTTTTTAAATAGACCTGTGATTCCCAAAGTGACCAAGCATTTGATTCATTCATTCATCTTTAAATTCACAGTAATACCACAGCTGTAATAATTTTTTCTATATTTAATTCTAGAGGAAAAAACATTCTATTTTACATTGCAATACCATTTAGGTTTTAAATCGGATTACTTCTCTTTCCTAAATTCTTTGACACATGGTTAATATCAACATGTTGTATTCACTTTTGGCTGCAATTATGGCTTAAAAACACTTCTTACAAACAACAAAGTTAAACTGGAGAGGACCACCCATCACAGCCAATCAGAAGGCAGCATTCGACTTCTGATGAGAATTAAAATAATTGTTTATTCGTTTTAGACAGTACACATTTTTTCATAAAGTGCTGCATTGTGAAAAAATTAAAACATTGTTTTCCACTACTTTTTAGTAGTAGTGGCCGATAACCGATCGACTACAAATGTCAGTTACACCAACTTTAACTCTATTATTGTGGCGCCTCATGCAATCTTTGGGCCAATTGGGATGCCAGGTTTAAGAATGGAATAAACTAATAAAATGCATATTAATTGACAGGCTAAGCCATCTTTTGTGTTCATACAATCATGAAGCTAATTCATGATTGACCTTAACATATTTTATTGTTATATTTTTGGCTAAAGTGACAAATGTTGGTCCAAACTTTCATATTTGACCATTCAAGTGGGCATAGATTTGATATAATATCCATTACTGTATGTTGAACATACAACTCAAAAGATTTAGATATTACTGCATTTTATTCTTTTTTTGGTTAATAAGTCAGAAGAACTAGTGGCAACACTGCAAAAAGTAAGTTAAAATAGCTTGATGATTTTAACCGTATTTTATAAAATGTTGACAAATTTAAGATATATTTATCGAGAGATCTAGATGATTTAGGGTTAGATTGGGTACACGGTAGTGATATGAAGTTTGTGGGTGTTCCAGGGTGTGTAAGGCCCAAGTCACTGGGACAACCTCTAGACACCTGCAGCTCCAAACTGGAACGAATGAAAGAAAAAAAAATATTTCAAACTGTTTTGGTCTTGTTTGAAGACATTGCTTCTTACTTTGAGACAAATTATTTACAAATGTATTTTCTTCTTTTAAGCCAAATTCTTGAAACCAGTCAAATATTTTACACTTTGTAGGCCAGGCTTTAAAGGCTAAAGAGCCACATTTTCCCAATTCAAACCAAATCAAAGTCAGAAACAAAAATGCTTAGACATTTAGGTGAATTTTGCTAAATAAAACATTGTGTAAATGTTTTATTGTGTAAATAATTTTGATACCAAGGCTAATCAGTTTGTTTCAAAGATGAACTCCAATACAATCGTCAATACATTTAGAAATTATTAAATAGCCAATACAGCTGCTAATTTAGAAAATACACTCGCTATAAATAGAATAGAGTAGTAAAGTAAACTTGTTTCTAGTCTAGTTCCTCAGATGGGTTTCTTCTTTCTTGTACCTTCTCAACCAAAACTAGAAGAATTAAACAAAGCCATATCTTTTTGTAGTGAAGTAGCTATTGTAGTGTTGTGCCATTTTGATCGTGACAGTACAGATTTTGGATTCTGCAGACCCCATCGCCCACATTCCCTCCTCACCATGCACTCAGCACATTCGTTCCTATTGTCCCATAAACATACTGTACATATTGTGATCTTATGTCCTGATCAAGCACCGTGTCTCCACTCCACTGTGACGTCAGACAGAGCTGCCATCTGAGACTCACGCTGCTGTCCTTCTCTCCTCCTCCTCCTCCCCTCCTCCTCCTCTTCCTCACCCTCTCCTCCTCCTCACCCCTTCACCCCCCCACACAGAGAATGACCAGCCATCCCTGGTTTGGTTTGACCGAGGGAAGTTTTATTTAACATTTGAAGGTGAGTATGCTGCTGACCGCTGTAGAAGTAGCTTTTCGGTGGGGCTCATCTGTGCTGGCTTCACTCCCCCTCGCCCTGCCCCTTCCTCTTTAACCCTCTCTCTCTCCTTTCTCCTCTCCTACTCTGCGATCCCTCCATCATTGCCATGCTAACTCCTGGCGCAGCGGCATCACTTCCTGATCTTGTTCACTTTCGGTCTGCGCTGGTTGGCTTTTGACTCTTCATTCTTCATGTACTTCACTAACATCTTGGTGGTGGCTTTGGTCTGGCCTTCTCTGATCTTTCTATTTTAAGGCAATTTTGTGTATGCTTCCAGCTAGCATGCATATACATGTTTGTCTACAGTGCTGTTTTCTTTATAATCTGTCTATGTCTTCTATAATTGAATAAATGTGGTTTCTATGGTCAATTGGACAGACAGCCCAATTGCCAGTAAGTTAGGATGATCAGATGTCCCTGTTTACTTGAGACAGTCCCTATTTTGAGCTCATGTGTCCCATGTTACAGCAAATGTATCCAAAACCATTGATTTGTCTCAGTTTTGCACAAGATATGTCCCAGTCGTCCTGATTTTGGGCTACTTTGACACTTTTCGACAGTGAAGGGAGGAGTATATTACCCTTTTATTAAGTCATAATTTAAAACTACGCTTGAAAATGACAAAAAAAACAAGGAAAATGCACCAATTTGCACTATATTTTGACTAAATGCAGAAGAATGCACTTATTTACCCACTATTTTCACTACTTCTTGCAAACACTTTGTCTCAATTTTTAATTTTCAAAATCTGGTCACCAAACAACAGAAGTGTCGAATTTATTTTGACAAAGGGACACATTGGCCTCATTGTCAAAGGGTCTGTTTTAACTAAAGATAACGTTACTAATTTTTGACATACTACAAATAATAGCCTCTGTATCTGGATTTTTATATACAGGTAGTTATTGCAGTGATAAACATCTGCATTAGTGTGAAAAATGACTTACTTTTTAAGTTTCAGACAAATAATTTCTTTAGGCTAAGACACCGGACTAATATAATAATCTTATATTAGTCCTGGCTGGCACTAATATAAGATTAAAGTGAAGCTTAAAGACCTTGAGGGCTGCATACGGGAAGTGCTATTGACAGTTTTAGTGAATGCATAGACTGTATTTACTTGAAAATAAGAAAATTAAATATAATTCACCTGTTTTTCCACGAACTTAAGAGCTCTGTAGTTCTTTTTGTGCAGGGTCCAATTCACCTAAATGTGCCAAAACTAAATCTCAGCCAATGTTTCAGCCTCCAGCAACTCAAAGCTTTCAGAGCTCAATATCTTTCAATATCTATTGTAGAGACATGGATTATTTTCCTTGTTTCAAAGTGTTTTGATCGGATTTCAAGACATTGTTTCTTAATTCGAGTCAAATTACTTGCAATGGGTTAAGAAAACTGTTCTTACCCTATTGGCAAATGTTGGCTATTATTTTAAGCCAAATTCCCATATAACAGTTAAAAATGTCTTGAAACAAGTGAAATATTCTACATTACATAAGCAATTAAATCTTATCCAGTTAAAACAGCTCAAATCTGGATTAAAACTCTGATTCCAAGTCATTTTAAGCAAGTCTAGATTTATATTTTTGCAATATATACTACACATGTGACTGACAGACAGAGAACAAGGAGAAAATGTGTTAAACATCTTCATCTCACCGTCATGTTTCCATCTTTACTAACATCTTGTGCGCTCATTTCACTTTTAGTTGTAGTTTTCACATTTTCTGTTTGATTCCCCTGCAGTCTGTTAGGGAGAAGTTGTAGATATGACCATGAATCTTCTTTGTAACTGGTCGTGGGTGATGTTAGCGTGTCGTTGTGTGTTTCCTGAGTGTGTTGATGTCTGTGTCTGTGCCTAGGCTGCTCGCGAGGCCCCAGTCCGCTCACTATGGGCGCTCAGGACACTCTTCCAGTCGCTGCTGCCTTCACCGAAACAGTCAACGCCTTCTTCAAAGGAGCCGACACCAGCAAGTACGTGTCTGTGATTTTATTATTTTATATTTTTATCTTGCACACTGGTAGAACATTAGTGCAGCCAGTTTTCTGTTTATAAAATGTGCTGTACAAATAAAGTGGTTTGGTCTAAATTGAACAGCACTGATCGTTTATGAAGAAGTCCTTGGATTAGTTCTCCATAATTTTTTACTTTGGAAAATATTCTTTTTGATTGACGTATTTAGATTGATAACATGGTTTTTGTATGTTTTTAGTTAGCACCCGTTGCTTAAATTTAATTAAATGTACTATTTTAAAGGCTTTGAGCAAAATTAGAATAACTGGAAGCTTACATTTTTTAGACATATGAAAGCATTACTAAATTCTGTTACATTCTGTTTCAATGCAGAAGGGTCTGGGACCAATAAGTCGTCTCCCAAAGTTAAAATGATCCAATCAAGCATGGCGATTCGGACACGTGACACTAAGTCAGAAGTTGCTTGCAAGTCTCATTTCAAAACATTCAGAAGGCGAACGTAGCTGATTCGGCTCGTGCGTCGGTTTTGAACAATGAACGTATCAACTCCTTAAAACCTGAGCAGCAAACCGTGTTGAGGGACTTCGGACTGAAAAAATCCTCACGCTACATGTTTACGAAAACATCGTGTCACTGTTTTGGTGGAATTTCTGGGTTTTCTGTGATTGGTTGACTCAGCGCTCGGAAAGGCTGCCCACAAAATTGATCCCAGACCCTCACTGTTTGTAAAGTGTCTGTCAAAGCGTGTAGGACTGGGAGGTCAGGGAAACAAATTGACTCAAAAATGTGTGACCGTTAATAGGGATGCACCGATCCAGCTTTTTCTGTTCCGATACCGATTCTGATACTTTGGCTTAAGTATTTGCCAATACCCGATATCAACCAATACCAGTGTAAGAACTGAAACACCTTGTTTTTCTTATCAAAGCATAAGACATTTGGTTATATAGTGTTATGTAAATATTAATTCTAGTGCAAGTCACAACTTAACAATTAATCTGAACAAAATGTCAAACATTATGACATGTTCTGAATCAACATCAGCCAATAAATTAGTCTCATTATGACCAATTAAAGGCACAACAATGGTATCGCCTGAACCAATATCATAGAGTCGATACCCGATCCAGCAAAATTGCCTGGATCGGCACCGATATCCGATCCCAGTATCGGATCGGTGCATTCCTAACCGTTAATTTTAATGCCTATGTACTGTATGCGTTTGTTGTTGGAGTTTTGCTGCCACTTAGCCATGATTTGTTTAAAAATGAAGTTTCTAATCTCAATGGGACTTTAATGAGACTTTTTGGTTAAATTAATGTTTAAAAAATACATGTAATAATAAAAATCAAGCACCAGGTCACAATTATAAATCACGCTCATCATTTGTGTCCAATAAACAATCTGATGGAAAATCCAGCAGTTTCTCCAGTGTTATCACAATACTGAAAATTCTCAACAAATTCTCAATTTTCAACACCACAATAATTTTAAAATACGTATATGAATAAGTATTTTTGGCTGATATATTGGTAGGCCGTTATAGTGGTTTGATCTTTGCAATTTAAATTAGAGCAGTGCACCAGCATGAGAATATGGGTAGAATTTATCAGCTCTTTGTTTCTTTGGATTCTAAACAATCAGCATCAGCCATGAAAAAAGTTTAATCTACTGTATTGTAGCACAAATGAGTATTCTTGGGGTCAGATTAGCGTCATCGTGATGCTTAATGCGTGATGCTGAAGGGGAAAACCGGACAGGCAATTTCACTCTACTCGTTAATTTCTCTGAAAACAAAAAGTCACAAATGAACCAAATGACACACAGCAGTAGATACAAACACAGTGAATCTCTCTGTGGCTAAAGCGGACTCACCTGAGCTTTGTACAAGTTCGTATTCTTTACTTTTCTTATTTTGGTCACGTTATGTCATTGTTAAAGTGTAAGTAAAGACCAAACTCACTTTTTTTTGTTTATAAACTGTGTAAATGGGTCTTTTATGATTCTACCTTCACATCCCTGGCATTATTTTGACATTTTAGTGCAAACTACATAGTTAAAATACAGACTTTAGTAGCAAAAACGGCGCCTGCACTGCCACTCTTTCGGTGTAATTATTAACCTTGAGAATATACTTTCACGACTATAGTTTTTAGTTTTGCTGGTTGTAGTATTGCATTGTGCATCTGGGAGTTTTAATGTATTGAACTCTGCATGAATCTTAAAAAGTTATTTGTTACTTGGTCAGTATGAATCTCTACATCTGCCTAATCTTTACATGTGTCTCTGTTTTTCTTCGTAGGTGCGTGGTGAAGGTCATAGGTGAGATGGTGGTGTCGTTCCCAGCGGGCATCACACGGCACTTTGCCAACAACCCGTCGCCCGCTGTGCTAACCTTTAGCATCACCAACTACAGCCGTTTGGAGCAGGTGCTGCCTAACCTCAGCTGCTGTGCTGGTAAACACACTTAAATCTATAACACTGCAAACACTGGCTCAGCCCTGTTCATATACTCACTCTTAACTTTATTTAAGCTTATTTAAAATGACTTTTAACTTTGTTTGACTGCATGGTAAACTGAACAGAAACATCTTCCAACAAGTAAAGCAACATATGACCAAGTAAACAATAATCTAATAGTTTAAAGAGTAATAATCTCATTTCACAATCATTTGCTTTGTTGAAATCTGTAAGGGAATTTTGTGTTCAACAGTTTAATTTCGTCTGTGTTTAATTATTTCAATATGAATGAAACAATGTAAAAGAATCAAAGCTAAAGGTACGAAGTGTGCTTCCGGTACGAAGTGGGCAATGACACTGTCAATGCCCGTGTGATAATAGGCTACATGGGGTCACTGTAAGTAGTGGCCTCACCTGTGCCGCCTAGTGGCCTAGCAAAGGCTGGGGTCCAGTGCCCTAGCACAATTACACATTTTCATTCTATCTGCGTTTTCATGTAAAGGAAGATTAGCTCACTACGACACCACATAAACTGTGAGCACAAAAACATTACGACTGTGACAGTTTTTTGGGGAACGTTGTCTTGTAAAATAGGCCTTAGTCACAAGACAAACTGTATTTTAAGACACCTGAAGTAATTTTTTTGCTTTACAATGCCTATTAAAACATGTTGGCGTCCCTCTTGAGTAAAGGACTTTAATTCAACTTCTCATCTGTAAAGGCCTTTGTTATGTAGATATGATTTTAAATGTAATTTGAGTGTGGAATGTTCCACATTATGGCATCAGGCTTTTTAGAAAAAATCAATAACATCACCTTGGAAACAGGTCATTGGGCCACATTACAAGTTAAGTTTGTGAAGAGGTGACACACACGGTGGTACTAGATAAACATGGACTTCATATTTTTTTAAAAAAATCATCATTTTGATAATTTTTGTGACAGTTTTATAAGTTACCAATTAGGGCCATCTATTAATCACAATCCATTTAAATGCAGACTTTAAATATTTTAGAAATAATATAATGCAGAGTTGCATACAAGAAACGCGTGTCATCACTTTTTATGCTCAAATATCCAGTGATTGTCACTTTACAGAAGGGACTACAGTTAACTGTTTTCTGTTGCTAAAACCAATATTTATGCAGCTTTATTCAACACATTTACAGAAATAAAAGTGTAATCTCTAGTGTAACAATGTTGACTCCACTCAAAGCAGATGAGTCAGATTCACACAAACTGATATCAGCTGCTGGTGACTCATTCTTAAGTCATATGAGAGCTCACACCGACACAAACTACTTCATTTACTGCAACAAAATAAATAAAAGGACAAAGCTAATATTCTTTAATACGTTGTTTCACGAGTAGAATGTTTGCGTTGATGAAGTGTTGTTATAAGTTTGTAGTGTGGAGTCTTTAAGTTTTTTATTAAATTGTGGTCCTTCCTAAATGTCCCTTGTGTTTTTTCTCAGTGACAACACACACCGGCCAAAGGCGACACAAAGAACTTCTGGGTGAACATGCCAAACCTGATCACACATCTGAAGAAAGTGTCAGAGCAGAAACCACAGGCCACATACTACAACGTCGACATGCTCAAGTATCAGGTACGAGGAGAGATAAGAATTTCTAGTGCTACAAGTGTGAAGAATGCTGTTTTGGTTGGATAGAGTTTTATGTTCAAAGCATAAACACGTACAGTATTTACTTTTTCTCTCTCTGTCTGAGTCACAAAACATGACTCAATCACAAGTGGGAACTCTAAAAAACAAGCTGTAAATGTACATTAGTGATTCATAATTTTTTTTCTATCACTTGTACCTGTTTGAGGTTGCGTAGGACTGGAATCTATCCCATTGACTTTGAGCTTTAGGCGGGGGAACTCCCTGGAACACTCCCATTTTTCTCTCTAACCACTCCGCAACCATACAACTAATTAACTCTAACCATCAGTAATGTCTAAATCAAAACCTGACTGATAAATTAAAACAGTCATAACTAGTAGGGCTGCAGTCTTGGTAGGGCTACGTTCACACCGCAGGTTGAAACGACCCAAATCCGATTTTTTTTGCCCCTATGCGAGCCAAATGTGATCTTCTTATGGCTGTCTGAAGACACACATCCGATTTTTTTCAATGCGACCCAGGCCACTTTCATATGTGGTCCTAAATCTGATACATATCTGATCTTTTCAAAGCGACTCCAGTCTGAACGCTCATGCCGCATTCATCCGACTTTTACGTCACACAACTCAACAAGTCAAAGCAGAAACAGCGGCAGAATGTACAGAAAACTGGAGGAGAGAGCATCCGCGCCAGCGCCTGCTTAAGCCTCGTAAAGCTGGACCGCCCGGTAAACTCACTCACAAACTACGTAAACAAACAGCTAAACTAAACATACACAGCCTGTTTAATACCGGGCTTATCATACAGTAACTAGGCTACTGCAGCAGAGCATCAGGTCAGTCAGAGGGAAGATGCAGGACAAACACGGTGGAGAATCTTTCACTCACCTCTGTAAAGTTTTCAGGTCCTTTTATCCATTCTGCACAAATCAGTCACATAAAGTCCACAGAACATCGCTACAAATCCGTTTAGAAGTGTTGTTTGATAAAAGAAAAGCCAAAAACTACGAAGCAGTCCTCTTGTGTTGTGTTCTCTGTGACTCTGCGGTACACTTACATATAGTTTGGACGTGTATCTATAGTAGTGTAATGCTCTGAATGTTTTCACTCTTTGGGGCCTCTTAAATGACCGACTTTATTTGGACAGGAAACAGAACATGCTAATGTGCGCTAGCTTGTTAGCAGAACTTTTCACTGACAGTATTTGGTTTGTGCGGCTCCGTTTCTGCACAAAACAGCCTGAAACAGACACAAACGACCACATGAAAAAATCAGGAATTGATGAAAAAATCGGAATTGAGAATCCGATCGTAGCCTTTTGATCAAAGTTTGTAGGAGTCAACCACTTCTTGTAATATTACTTTAACATTACTTCCTTGTTATGTTTGCATTACACAGTGAGTGATTACATTTGGGCACAGTAAGTTAGGCTCGTGCAACTTGAATATTACATTTCATGAAATATGATACCAACAATGGTGAGGCAAGTTATTGATATCGACAATGGTAAGGGAATGGTAGATACAAAATCAGCCCTGCAAGATTACTGAAACTATACTAATACTCTGTACAGTATACTTTAACCAGATCATATTTTTATATCAATGCTTGAACGTACTGATACTATGGCATTGCTTGAGGTGTATATTCAGACTGTTCCAAAGTTTGACACTATTTACTGATGATATAGAGAAGCTTTTTCGAAGTTCGTTTGAACCTTGGGAATTTGAAATGTTTATATTCTCTAAAATTGTAAGTTCTCTCTTTGGTTGTAAACAAAACTTGCAGCTCACTTGGTAGCACATTTTTTAAAAGTTCTAAATAGAACTGTAGAACAATATACTGTATAAAGCCAAGGTAAGTCATTTAACACGATCTGTAGTAAATCAAATGTATTTAAACATTTTCGTCACTTCTAGAACATTTGATTTCACAGAACTGGTCACAAGTTTGAGGAAAAGTGACGTGTTTGATGATAAGAATTAAAGAAAATGAAAGAGTTGACTCTTGTAATCATCAATCATCGCTCATCACAAAACTTTGTCTTGCAATAATTCAATACTAGAATTTTATATCATGACATCCTTAACCTCAAGACATGAAACACAAATTCTTGTGATATTCAATTAATGTATTCACCTCTTTTGCCAGGTTTCTGTCCAGGGCGTTCAGTCGACTCCTCTGAACCTGGCGGTGAGCTGGAGATGTGACGCCACCAGCACAGACTTGAGAATAGACTACAAGTACAACGGTGAGGCCATGGCCGCGCCCACAGCGCTCCACAACGTCCAGTTTCTGGTGCCTGTGGATGGAGGAGTGTCTAAGCTACAAGCTGTGCTGCCCCTGCTGCCTGGTATGGAGATTTTAACATGTTTGTTTTTTCAGAGTTAATTGTAGGACTGGGATGATACGCTGTTGTTAGAATAATAATAGTCATGATACCAAGCCTGCATACAAGTATCTGTGACATATACATGAATTGGTTCGATATTATTTAATTATATTTTACAATAATAATTATAAACAATAATAAGTCATTTGTATTGCAGCAGAGTTTATGTATATATAGAATATAATTCAAATAATTCAAGACATTAAGATGAAGCCTATTTGTTACATTTTAAATAGTGTAATACAAAATGTCTTCTTTTCTATGGATCCACTTTGGTGCTAATTGATTAGGAAAAGTTTGGTGTTGACAATTGTGATGTGAACAGCAGCTTTGACTGTGACAAATGTAATTTTACCAGAGCCTGAAAGTACACTTAAATGTCTTGAACTCTGTTCTTCTATTCATATATTAAAGTTTTGTGACACATGTGCTACAATGCAATACTATACAGCATTTTAGTTTTCACGATATATCATAAAATGACATATTGTCACAGCAAGTCAACTTTTTTCAACTTTTTAGCCATTTATATAATTTTAGTTGCTGTATAGTTGTAGTAGTTGTTATTACCAACAAAAATTGTTTTTAACAGTTTTAAAAAACACTTATAACCCTGAAGGTACACAGACTGCAAGTTCAGTGGGGGTACCGCAGAACTTATAAAGTGCTTAAAAAGAATGCGCCCATGTACACAGACTGTTAAAAACAGTTATAAAAAACAAACTGCTGATAAAATTATCTAAAATTTCAGAAGAAACTATTTCTGTTTCTTTGCAGCACAACAAATGTCTGGACACATGTGAAGCTGAAGTTTTGTAGTTTAGTCTTTGTTGTCTTATTGACTCTAATCACGAGTGAGAACAATCTTTGCACAGAAAAAAAGTTTCTGCCGAATTTCTTGGTAAATATGCAAAGTCGTAAAACTTGTGTTCCAGTTAGAGACTGAATTAACTTGGACAGATTTCTCTATAAAGCTGAAGATGTTTTATCTAAAACTAAAATAGTTACATATTGTTTAAAGCAAGTCATCTTAGCGCAACACAATCTTTTAATCTTGTGACCGTGGCTTTGTAAATCTTTAATATGAAACCTGATATGCTTTTACTTTTTCTCCCAGCACGACGTCTCAGTAATGTCACTTCTTCTTTTTGCCGCTCACAGGAACGCCGAGCAACAGCGAATCCTTTGGAAAATCCCTGATATCTCACAAAAATCTGAAAATGGAGGTAATGAGGTCCTTATGCTCACTTCATTTCAAATTCATCATCAGACTAATCCTACCTTTGTGCCTCAGCGTATTTCTGATTAAATTAAACCCCAAATGAAATACTTTTTATGTGTGTATGTGAGGAAAAGGGAGCACTAGATATTTGCTTAACTAGTCTATTATAGTTTAACACAAAGCACAATAAAGCTTCTTCTGATTGTCAAAGAGATTAAATTACAATCCTTTATCTGTAAAACACACTGGGGAAAGAAACATGCAAAAATATTTATTTATAAAGATTACACATATTAACTTAAACCACAGATAAAAGAGAGTAATGTGGACGTGACCATAGAGGTGGGTAATGTATTAGATGATATACTTATTACATTTGCCTAGATCAGTGTTTCTCAAACCGTGGTATGTGAGCTCCCTCTGATGGTACACGAAGCCATCTGCAGTTTGAATCTTTGTTTAAATTTGGCCAGTGTAGAGCAGGAAACTGCCTTATGTATGGCTTTAATTGTTTTAGACTTGATTTAGGCTTATTTCAAACCATTTTTTGTTTTGATTTGGTTGTACTTGAAAAGCCAAATATTATATTAGGTGGTAGTTTGGACTGTAATCCTGCAGTTGTTTACTCGAGTCAAGCAATATTCCTTTTAGTAGACTAATTCCTTTATTTAGGCTTTGAGATTTACAAAAAAAAGGCCAATCTAAGTTAGAAAACCAGTGAATATGAGTCTAAAACAACTATAATCAACAGGTTTTGTGTATATCTTGACTTGCTAAAGAAAAATAATAATGAAACAACCATAAAATATCAAATTTTACTTAATACACTTTACAAAATACACTTTTATTCTAATTTGAAATGAGCAAAAAATGCTTCTGTACTTGGATTAAGTGGGAGCTCTTCATCTGTATAAATAAGTTTTTGCATGACTCTATAACAATTTCAGTCTTTTTGAACAGTTTAGGTTATTTTTTCAGATAAATGCTCAGATCAAAAGGTGATTTTAGGTGTCCGAACATCTGCCACGCCCCCTTTTAGTGGATTACTTGGTCGATACGACATATTTTTAGTAAACCAAGAATTTCTGTGGTTGACGAAACCTTAGTGGTACTGTATGTGAAAAGTTTAAAAAACACTGGTCTAGAAAAACGAAAAACAAAATGTGCAGCATCGTACCAACTTTCCACTTTCTTGTTGTGGTAATCATTGGAGTTAGTATTCATTTGATTTTGACAAATAAACTTAAACTGTCCTAAATGTGTTTCAGGCGTGGGGTCGTTGTTGGCGCGCTTCCAGCTGACGTCGGGCCCCAGTAAACCTGCTCCTCTGGCCGTGCAGTTCACCAGTGAAGGAAGCACTTTGTCCGGCTGCGACATCGAGCTGGCCGGGCCCGGATACCGCTTCTCCCTCATCAAGAAGAGATTTGCTGCAGGTCAGTCCACTTGGGGTTTATTTTGTGTGAGTGTCTAGCTCTAAAATACTTGTTGCTTGTTAATTAAAAGGTATCTGATTTTTAGGTCACAAAATCCACCTAGCTCCTTGCTCACACAAACCCTTCAACACAAAATCCACATGCCTTCATTCATAAAAAATCAATCTACATTTCCCAATCATTGACTCAGACACATTTATATACAATCTTAAATTGGCTTCAGCTTTTATTATACAAATACAGTGTATACTTTTTCATTTGCATCTCACATTTTCCATTTTAGGCCAAAGCAAGGAAGCAGAGGGCGCATGAACACACTCTTCTGTCAGAGGAGGAAAGCAGCTTAAATGAGGCTTAAAAATGAGCTGTTAGATTCAAAGTGGCATCTTAGTCATTTTGTGTTGATTAAATCAGAAGGAGACAAGTCAATACTGATTTTAAAGTGAAGCTGACCCTCTATACTCCCACAAACTCATTTCAAACAAACTTTCTGGAGAAGGTGAAAGAAGAGGCTGGTTTGACAGCAGGCGTTAGGGTTACATTGATCTTTGTCAGTTTGTGACTGTTTTGACCTGAAACTTGCTAATTTGCTCAGTTTGCACTAAAATTGCCAAAAGATGACAACAGGCAATGCAATGCTATCTAAGCACCCTATAGACATTTTAGCTTCACTTCTTAAAGAAAACCTATAGGGACTATATTTTTTATCAACATGGGGAATGCGCGCACAACTGGTTAGCAGAAAGAGTCGCGTCTGATTGCAAAACTACAAGAGTATCACTCAGGCTGTGTCAATTAACTACAAAGTTATCACTGTGCAAAAACAAAAGTTAAACCACTAATAAAGTAAATCAAATACATGAAAAAAAACAGAAAAACACTGTCTCAAGCTTCACAAGCCAGATGTCTGTCACACCGGTTCATACCTGATCCAAACAGCTAGCTCTCCTCCCATTTTGTTGTTTTTATCAGAGTTTCTCCGCCATTCAGGCGACATGTGCACTATTTGCTACTGTTGGATTTAGTTCAAGTGCGTGATTCATTATGCTGCACATTGGACATTTTAGATTGCTATTTAACTATATATAAGTAAATATTTTCTTCTTTTCTTACAGGAAAGTACTTGGCTGATAACTGAAGCGGCGCCCGGGCTGAGTGGTCTGTGTTGAACTGTGGACTGGGCTGGACACTGAGGCCAGACCCTGCACAGCTCCACAGCAGAATCATCACTGTCCCAACGGGCCTGTGTCACGCACCCATCGTATTTGTATCCATCCAACAACAACTCATTATCATCATCATCATCTGTATTGCTGCAGTCAGTCACATGGGTTCTTCCTTCCTCTTTCGGAGTCTGTGCCTCTGTCTCCATCTGCTGATCAAAACGTGGCAGTGTTTGTAGTTTCACTGCAGCTGCCTGGCTCAAAGCTGGTGAGGGTTTGCCTTGAAAACACTGCAACAAGTCGACAATTATTCATTACCAAGCAAGATTAAGAGACACATCCATCATTTCCGTAGTTTCTATTTGAACATATTTTGGTGGCCTTTTTTTAAAGTTAACTTCATTTGGAGTGTCTCAAAAGACCCAATCTTCTTGTGGTACTACAGGGTCACTCATAATATTCAACGCAGGATCATTTAAATGTTTATTTTGCGGCACATCTTGGTGGTGAGGCAGCTGCACTGATCACGGCCGAACACTGCAGAGCTCAGAGATGTCTCCTTCAGAGCAAAAGACTTGTACAAAGTGTCACCGAATCACTTCTATAGGTATCTAGTATCTAAAGGGCGTTTTGTGTTCCTCGTATTGTCACATAGCCTCCTGTTGTTCCCACGACAGCAGTGTTAGCCTCCAGAGTAATGACGACATCTATTTTTATTTATTGACAAAGAAAACTTGTTGTATAAAACGTGATTCTGTATATGTATAGAGTTCGAATGGTATCACAACTCCCTTAAAGTTATAAATATTTGAACTTTTTGTTATCTGTGTAGTTGGTAACCTGTGTACAGTATAAGGTATAATTTTTGAATTTATTTCAGATATAATTTTTTAACTCAAGTGCAACAGAAGATTTGAGCTATATATGGGGCGGGTGGGTAATTTAAAGAAAAAGATGACTATGTTTCTGTATGCTGTGTTAATGCTTTGTGAAAGCAGTGTTACTGTATAGAGTTAGCTGTATCATGGACAGTGTCCATGTTGAAACATGTTTAAGCTCATCCCGCTGTGACAGTGTGGTGACTGTGCGACCAAAACCAGCTCCAGTTTATTTACATGACCAAGCAGCTCATCTGTCTGTCATGTTTTAAGTCTGAAACCTCACGCTTCTGAGCAAAGTGAGTCTGATTCTGTTCATCTCAGTGAGTCCTGATCAAACTAAAAGTATGTTTGTAAAAGAGATGGGATATATATTTTAAATCACAGAAAGAGGGGCAAACCCAAGGCACTCTTCATACAATAAATGTTTAAAAAGTCTTTATTAATCTGGGCTATTACATACCGTAGTTAAAATATGATTTGTTTTAGAAGCATGTGCTGATCACAACAGCCTTCTAAATGTATTTTTAACCTCACAAGAACAAAAACAAAATCTATATATAACACAAAATAACATAGCTTGAAAACACAAGACGATTGAAGCCAACATCAGAATCTAACACCAGGATCAAACAATGCAATATTATTTAGATAATTGTCTTAATTTTTTAATAACTCAACTGTAACTTTCTGAAAATCAACTTCAGATTTCAATAGAAACAGGATCTAAAAATTATACTTTGGAACATTCTTGACTGGGATGAATACTCTATGTTGTAAAGTGAAAATATAGCTAAAGAACAGGTCTTCCAATGTGATGCAAGAGTCAAGGTGAAAACACACATTGTTATGATTTATTTAGCTCCACAAAAACATCTAAATTTCAAAAAGACACTTTCACAAAAGTTACAGTGTGCCTTTAAAGCTTAATTACTTGGGCCCTATTACTGTGTCTTTAAAGCGTTTCAACCTTGTTTAAACAATAAGAAATTTGTCAAAGGGGAAAGAAATTGGTATTGCCTCACTGGCAAATTAATTTAAATATAATTCAAATTTGTTTAAATCTTAAATCATTTAATGTTATTTATCTTCCTGCAAAACATGATTCACCGTTGAAGCAGTTATCGTAATTTTTGCACATTTGAGCGCACCTGAATATAAGCCGCACCAACTAGATTTAAATAAGACAAATAATTAAGTACATACATAGGCCGCACTAGTTAATAATAGGTCCATGAGAATCTATAATTTTGCTGCATGTTGTAAAAAGCTTGTGAATAAAGTAGCGGCTTATAGTCCAGAAATTATGGTAATTAAAATGTGATCAAAACCTTTTAAATTAGGATTAACCTAGTTCTTTTAACCAAAGAGACATTGAATTTGTTTGCAGGAAGCCCTGAGTTTGTTTGTACTTAAGTTGTATGATTTTAAACTATTTTAGTTGATTTATCTAAGTGCAGGCAGAGCATTTTTATGTATTGATAAGATTTTGTATTCACATGAAGCAAAAATCCAATATCAAACCCCAAAGAAGTCTTAAAACATCAGATTAAAATGACAAGTTTGCGGAACCAACAAAAAATAAATCATTATTTATATATTTTGGTAAAATACATATTTTTAAATATCTCGCCTTGCGTACAATTGTTGTTGGATAATTTAGCTTAAAATATATTTGCCAGTGGGGTAAGTTAGCTTTCTCATGTATGGTTTTATTGAGTAAGAAACAGTCAAAAATGTCTGAAATCAAGTTTATATCCTGCAAAGCTTTCCTAAAACGTGAACACAACCTATTGTAGCTCACTTCTCTGGAAACAGGACTTGAACAGCACTTTATTTAAACCACTGACGTGAACAGAATCTGAGTCTTCTTCATTCAACCAGCGCTTTTCTTTCATATTGGTCTCTGTGAGATGACATGAGTTGAATGCAAAGTGAACCAGAAGTCTTTTTTTGTTATTTTATTTTGTTTTATTTGACATTTTCCGTGTGCTCCCGGGACAAGTCGGTCCATCGTCGTTTAGCAGAATAAGCTGAGTATTTTTAAACGCCTGAAAAAATAAAAATGTTCTATATTTGTTTATTGTGGAAACACTGTGCAAATGATTTTGAACTTCCTGAATGCTCTGACAGTCAACGTGAAGAACAAAAGAAAAACTGTACTGTATATTATTATTATATTATCTATTAAATGCAACCGATTCTTTAGCAACATCTGTATTAATTGGCTTTGCACATAGAGTAATGTTATAATCAAATAGGTTGAAATTTTGACTCATCTTTTGGTCGGCCATGTTGGAACTGTAACATGTTTAACCAAAAGCTACAAAAACAGCAGCTGGTACAACATTATCGTTAAAAATGTCCTCCAAATCAGACATTTAAAGCTCATCTATTGCAATATCTGTTCAGTGCATGTGACGACAACATGTTTTAAATAAAGATAATGCTGCACCGAGCTGCTGTTTGACTCCATAGACTAACTGTTGTTTTGGAGGATGATGTAGTCTATGCAGAACGGAGCCGGGAGTGTGGTGTCTGTGAATGCTTTTGGTCCTGTGCACACATGCAAACCATCTGTACAGTATCGACAACGCTACAATGAATCTGGAACATTAGTTTGCTTCTTTCCAAATCCAATAAAGATGATACATGTATGACTCGAGACTGACTCCTCTCTTTAAGACACTTTATTCAGTGAAAGAATAAATACATTTGTTTTAATTTGGAGGAAAGTAATATATTATAATCATATTCTGTATAATATTTTTAATTTCACTTGTCAAGTATCATTTTCTTTCAAGGGATCAAGATCTGTTAAACTGTATATTTACACTACTTCAAAAGCTTGTGGTTTAAAAAAACACTTTTTCTTCACTCACTGCAAAAACTATATATCTAGACTTAAAATGCCTTGGAATCCAAATTTTAATCCAGATTTGATCTGTTTTAACTGGATAAGAAGATTTAATTGCTTATGTAATGTAGAATATCTCACCGGTATCAAAACATTTGAACTGTTTATAAGAGAATTTGTCTTAAAACAAGAACAAAAATTTACCAATAGGGGTAAGAGAACAATTGTCTAAACCCATTGGCAAATAATTTGACTTCAAATTAGTCAAGAATCTGTCTCTACAATAAATCAAGGTTAAATTTGTTAAAAAATGCTTGAATTCAAGCAACTTTAACAAAGAAGATAACTTTAAACTAGTCTGAAGTACAGTCTATACCAGGCCTATTCAACTCAAGGGAAGAATTGGCCCTCCAAAGATTTTATCCAGCCCTCAACCCATCTTCCAAAATATTGCAAATATACGTACATGTTTTTTGTTTGTTTGTAGGTTTATTTCTGGTTGTGCACTTTATACCTCATTTGGTCCCTCTTTTGGTGTAATTCTGCTTTAGACTTGGCCTGGTTTAGACCTCATGCCAGTTACTTTTGGTTTAGACTTGGTCTAGTTCTTGTTTAATTTAGATTCAGTGCTTGTTTGAGGTTGTAGAGCAGTTCAAATCAAACAGAGGCTGTTCGCAGCAGTGACTATCACTGAAACAGATGGATATTTAGTTTAACCCTGAGGTCATTTCTAGACTCTATGTGACATATGCCCTGATTTGTTCACTCAATACTGTACTGATCACAAACACCTGCTTTAAAAACCAATCACACTGCGTGAAACTCAGTCATCATAATAACTATTTCAACTGTAGTCGTATTAATGTTGCACTAACAGCACAGTTTGTTCAAGGCAGAAAGACTATTTTACAAATGCACTCACTCATTTTAACAGAGGGGAGAAATTGTCACTACCAACAGAGTGAGGAAAAACTCTTGTAGCTCCAACTTGCATATTTTTGTATTGATTAGTGAATAATATGAACTAGCATTGCAGTTTCTATCTGTCTGAATTTCTGTCTGAAATGTGCACGACAGCTGTTTTATTAGCAAATTACCAAATTCTTTCTTGTTTATAAGTTTTAAGAAGCCAAATGTAAACAACTGGGAGGCACTTTAAGGCCCATATGGTAATTATTAGGTTTTTATTTGATGTGACAGTCCTTGTGGTAAATATTTATCATAGTTTTACAGCTGTTAAATTCTACTTCATGTAATTTTCAACATTTGTCAGCTTCTTTGTAATTTGCAATTAACGTTTGAAAAGAGCATCCCTCTATATCTCGTCAAAAACATCAAATTGCAAAGACAATTTACACACAACTGAACATTCTACCATTTTCTTCGAGCCTTTTAGCTTAACAATACAAGTATCCATAGCCTTTACAGGAAAACATTTACAACATGTTTTTTTTGTTGTTTTTTTGAGTGCATGCTTATGGTAACAATTGCATGCCAGCTGTTTCAATGATGACTGTTATTTAAATGCACACGTGCAGTTAGTGGTGGAGGAGACTATGCATTAAGTATTTCCAAACAGGAAACAGCTCCAGCAGTGCCTCTCTACGGGAGCTGCCCTGGACAAACCGCTCATCAGAGTCTGTCAGCAAATGCCCAATGATGCTGTCAGACGCCTCTGCAGTCAATAGAGAAATCTGGCTCCAAATGACAGCTTAAATATAATGATCAGTCATGTAATGCCTTGTTGTAACAAAGTAAGACACATTTAGATTGTGCCCACTGCAGATTAAATCATGTGTTATCCTCCACATGCATTTTTTATTATTTTATTTTTTATCAACTACTGTTAAATTACATCTTCTATAATGTTAAAAGCAGCTGTTGTGCTTTTCAGATTAAAACTTCTTTCTTCTGACAGGCAAGGCAGTTTATGCAAGAAAATCATATGATCAAATTGAATAACTGCAATTTCATATGTTGCTAACCTGTACATGACTGTTTCTCATAACCAAAAATGCACATTAGGAAATATTATCCAGCTACAGGGTTCTGACCAAGCCTAGCAAGAAGATGTGGACATGGATCCCTGAGCGCTGCACTGTGGCACTCACTGTTCCTGAGAAAAAGCCCCAGAGGCATTGAAGAATGGTCAAATGCAGAAAAGTAAATATGACGCAGAGCCTTCCTTAACCTTAACCTCACACTATACAGGGCTACTATACTAAAGGTAAGATGTGACTTTAGAGAGTGATGCACCAATCCAACACTGGGATCGAATACTGTGCCGATCTATATAATTTTGCTGGTTCGAATAATATATTCCTGTTGTGCCTTTAATTGGATGTAAAAATATATATAATTTACTGGCTGATGTCCTAAAATGTATCAGCGTTTGAAATTTCACTCACATTAAGTTGTTAGGATGTTATTTGCACTATAAATAACACTTGTGTAACAATGTATGATCAAATGTCTTTGTTTTCAGAAGAAAATAGAAGCTAGAGAGTACCATTAGGTCTAAATAGAAGAAACAAAGGCTACACCAGAAATAAACAGACATCATTAAGATATTTATAGGCCTAAGTAACAATGAATTCAATGGAGGCAAAGGTGGCACTGGCTAAAAATACAGAAACACGTATTAAACTGTGTAGATTTAGTAGAGCCAAAACAGTGCCACATAAGGACTAAATAGAGTTAGCCTACAATAGACTGTTGAGAGTCGTCATATAGCCTATGTATTTATTATGATTATGATGACTATTAGGCTACTATTTGGAAGAAAAAAAAATGAATTTTAGTCTGTGCAAATATCTATATTTACACGCAAAAAAAATTATTAACTCTGACAGTGAAGTGCAGAGCAGGGGGAAGTTCATTCATGCCCAAACACCACTCACTTCAGTCTTACCATCTATATCCTGAGTTTTCGGATCTTCTCGTCTAAACGTAGAAAAAGGCACAGAAATTACGCAAAACTGTTCTCACTGTTGTGCCACATTAACGTGAAACGCTGGATCAAAACAAGCACAATTAAGCCCACGAAAA
Organism: Mugilogobius chulae; assembly: GCA_038363315.1. Lineage (NCBI taxonomy): Eukaryota > Metazoa > Chordata > Actinopteri > Gobiiformes > Gobiidae > Mugilogobius > Mugilogobius chulae. The sequence goes on from JBBPFD010000053.1 coordinate 26,684, forward strand.
GATAGTAAATCATATATTTCTCCAAAAGCAATTCAGCTAAATGTATGCAAAAAGCAGCGGTCCCTGTTAGTCTAGTCTCGGGTCTTGTCTGGTCCAGTGGGCTCGTCCCGTCCGCTCTGGGGGGATCCTAATGGCATTGCGCAGATTCCACCTGCATGATGACAGCGAGCAGTAACCGCAGAGTGGGACCAGTCAGTGCGTAAAGCCAACAACGTCAAGTCACGCAGCACACGCCGAGATGCACGCTGCTCCTTTCAAAAGAAAAGCACGCACGGGAGAAAGAGGAAATGTCAGAATAAAGCTTAAACATTGAAAAGGCTACGGGCGTATGTGATGAAATCCTAAACATAATAATCTGAAAATAAAGACATTTAGACAAGCCACGTCGTCTGTGTTTTTATCGTGATGAACAATGGGCTGTGTGCAGTGTGCACGGAATTTCAGTTGGCTTGCGATTGTTCAAAAATGCTAACTTCTGTACATACAACCATTTCCTGTTAGCGTTAGCATTTAGACACAATCATGTCTCTTTTTAAACACAGAAGTGTTCTTCGATGAAATATTCCTCTAATATGTAAAGTCTTTAACATGTTTTCTGTAACATTCACCACAACTGTCTGATCTAAAGAGTATTTATTAGTTTTAAACTGATGAAAATTGAAGTGATACAAATTACAATGATTCGACATTAACTTAAAAGAGTATTGAACAGGAAGTCGTTGTATGTACAGGATGTAGTATTTTAAACCAAAACAAGACAACTGCACTCAGCCAATTCGGAGGCTCAGAACAAAGTGTAGCTAACGTAGGAAATTTTAAATTTAATGATTTGTTTACATTTACTTACTGGGCAAGATGGTGGACCGGGCAGACGGTTTTCTGTGAGCTCTTGAACGAAGTCCCGATGAAAAGCTATTAAGACCAATTAACTTGACTAAAAGCATAGAGCAGAGCAAATTCAACTTTTGTAAAGGTTTGGACCGGACAATAAAATAAAAGACACATTTCTTTTCACACCAAGACCGCTGAGAAGATGTCGCGGGAAAAAAGCAAATCCCAAACAGCTAGCAAGCTAACAGCTACGGAGACAGACCACGATTACCAGATGGATATTACATCCACGTCTCACAAAAGAAAATCACCAAATACCCCAACTAAGATTCCAACACCTCCGAACAAGATGATGGCTCAGGTAAACGACCCAAACGGCGCTCTCTTCGATGCCATTCAAAACTTAACCGGCAAAATAGAGGTGCTAAGTGCTCAACTCACGGCGACTTCTGACGTCATTGAGAAGCTATCCAGCCGTACAGACAAGAACGAGGCTGATATAATGGATTGCAACTCCAAGATTGACAAGCTAACGAAGTCAGTACCAACTCTAGCCATTGAGAACGAGGCGCTGAAAGACCGAGTGCTGGAACTAGAGCGTTATAAGAGACGTTGGAACTTGAAGTTACGGGGTCTGAAGGAAAATACGATGAAAACATTCGGAGCGAAATCATCGGTATCTTAGCCAAAATTGCTCCACAGTGGTCTCCTTCTCTTGAAAACACAGTGGATTACGGTGCACCGTCTTGGCAGGAGAGAAGAGGGAAAACACCGTCAAGTCATCATACAGTTCACCGCAAGAGTTCAACGAGACGGCTTCTGGAAGGCAACTAAAAACAACAAGATCTGCAAGGATCTCGGAATCCACTTCAAAGAAGACTTTTGTCAACAGGACCGCGACGCACGCGCCACTGTCTGGCCGAAAATGGAACGAGCACGAGCCAATGGCAGAAACGTCTACTACCGAGGTCCCACCGGATACATCGATGGAGTGAGAGTGACCCCGGACTGATCAACACGACATTCTGCACTACATCTCCACATAGTTACTGTTTTAAATAAGAGTTGCACTACTATTCAGACTTTATATATGTTATATTTTTTGAAACCTGAAAATATGTTTTGAAACTTGAAAATGTTTTTTAGTTAACATGTTTGAATATTACGGTTCATAAAATGTTCATGGTCTATGTTTACATTGAAGGTTACAGGGACTTCTTTAGAGCCACCTTACCCTAGTTCTTAAACACTTAACTTCAATTCAGAAGTTATTTTTTCATATGTCTAATTTTCTTAGTAATTCATCCTTTATCTCGCTTAATGCTAGGGGTCTTAGAAATAATATAAAAAGAAAATCTATTTTTTTATTCTGCAAAAATACCAAAGCAACTTATGTCCTTCTACAAGAAACTCATTCCACCGAAGAAGACGAAAAATTCTGGTCTAATCAATGGGGCGATAAAATACTTTTATGTCATGTAACTAACAAATCTGCAGGGGTAGCGATTTTGTTTAACAACTTAAAGGGAAAATCAAGAACATTCACAAAGATACCAATGGACACTGGATTATATGTGTCATAGAAATTGCTAACAATTTTTTATTTTTGGGAAATATCTACGGCTATAATTCTATAAGTCAAAACAAAATACTTCTACAAGAATTGTCAGATAATCTTAAAACCCTTAAACTTCAACATGGTTTTAGACGAATGGCTTGACAGATCCCCCTCCAAATTTAACAATTATCACCCAAACACAGTTATGAATAACTTTTGCCTTGAATTAAATCTCTTTGACCCTTGGAGAAAATCAAATCCAGATAAGAAACTTTTCTCCTGGCACAAACCTGATGGTTCCACAAAGTCACGTCTTGACTTTTGGTTAACCTGTGATGATTTTACACAGTTCAATATCGATACTTGTATATCAGCTGCTCCTTTAACAGATCACTGTCTAATCCAACTGTCATTTTCTTCAAAAGACAAAGTTTTATACAACAAAGGATATTGGAAACTGAATTCTTCTATATTGAATAATAAATCATTTTGCACTGAAATTACAAAAGAGATTACTAAAATATACAACGATCCAAATATTGTCTCAAACATAAGCAAATGGGAGTACTTCAAATTTAGAGCCCGGCAAATTGCTATTAAACACTGTAAAATGGCAGCAATCAATAATAAACAAAAAGAGGAAGAAATAATTAAAGGAATCAATGATATTTGTAATAAATCTTTATTAAGTGAAACGGATAAACAGAGAATGGTTTTCTTACAATCCTGCCTAGACGAAATGTATACAAACAAAGCAAAAGGAGCATATCTGAGATCTCGTGCAAAATGGATTGAAAATGGCGAAAAAAGTACTGCATATTTTTGTCGTCTTGGAAAGCACAGACAAGAAAAGAATAGTATCAAATCATTAATGGTCAATGGTGCTTTTTGCACTGACCCCAAAATAATATCTAAAGAGATTTCCAGCTTTTACAGTAAATTATGCTCTTCTACTTTTTCAAAATCAAACGCAGACACATTTTTTACAACTATTAGTAATTCTATTCATCAAATTGATGAAGACTTTAAAGTGCTTTGTGATACTGAAATCTCCTTAGAAGAATTGGATAAAGCTCTGAGTTCTCTGTCTCTTGACAAAGCTCCAGGTTGTGATGGGCTAACTTGCAATTTTTATAAACATTTTTGGACATATATAGAAAACCACTTTTTGATATGTTAAATGAATCTACCTCACAGGGTACATTACCTCATAGCTTAAAACAAGGACTCATCACCCTTATTCCAAAACCTGGGAAGGATTCTACTCTAATTGATAACTTAAGACCATCACATTACTAAACAACGACTACAAAATTTTGGCTCATATCTTTGCCAATAGGTTAAAAACTGGTATTTCTCAAATTATTTCAGATACACAGTCTGGTTTTCTTAAAGGTCGATCCATACACGATAATATTCGACTCATTATGGATCTAATTGACTACAGCCATTTAATAGAGGAAGAAGGATTTATACTTTTCATAGATTTTTTTAAGGCGTTTGACATGATAGAACACAATTTTATGTTTCAAACTTTAGAAAACTTTGGATTTGGGAAAAACTTTATTAATATAATTAAAATTCTCTATAAAGATACAAATAGCTCAGTGTCTCTACCATATGGTACCTCCCAGAGATTTTTATATAAATAAAGGAATTAAGCAAGGTTGCCCAATAAGTGCACTTTTGTTCATAGTAGCTGCTGAAATGTTATCAATTTTTATTAAAAACAGTGATTTTGGAAAACTCAGTGCATTGGGGCACCAGCTGTCTATTTGCCAACTAGCAGACGACTACTACAATTTTTCTAAACAATTTAAATGAAATACCAAAGATTCTCCAATTAATTAATATTTTTTCGAAAGCGTCTGGCCTATGCTTAAATATTCAAAAGTGTGAAATCTTACCTTTAAAAGACTGCTCCACAACATCTATTTGCAATATCCCTATCAAAAAATCTGTTAAATACCTTGGCATGATTATATCCAAAAGTAACGAAGAAAGAAATAATTTAAACATATGGAACAAATTATCAGAGTGCAAAACTCCTCTTGCCAAATGGAATCATAGAGATCTATCTATTTTTGGTAGAATCTATTTCACTAAAATGGAATGTATATCCAGAATGATCTACCCTGCATATTCTATGGCAATGCCCAAAAATTCAGTCAAAGCAATCAATCAAACAAACTTTGACTTTATATGGAAGAAAAAGTTCATTACATCAGGAAAAGCAATCTACTTAAACCTTTTGAAGAGGGAGGTCTGCAAGCCATTGATTTTGAATGTCTAAACTCTACTTTAAAACTAAACTGGTTGAATCCTTCTTTAAAAATCAACAAAAACTCTGGTTTCTTTTTCATAATTATCTTTTTTCCAAAATAGGCGGAATTGAATTTTTATTATGCTGTGATTTTGACCTGAAAAAAATCCCAATTCAGCTTTCTCCTTTTCACCAGCAAATATTAATGTACTGGAAAATGATTTATAAACACAATTTTACTCCCCATACAACACCTATTTGGAACTGCAGGTATAGACCCATTTACTGTTAGTAAACAAAGATGGCTGCGCCCGCGAACTGGTGCCCTGAGTGGTGCCCAGTCTCAGGCTTTTCAAGCTACGCAGGTGCATTTTCATTAAAAATCGCAAAACTCTCTTTAAAAATTCAATTTAATGAACAGCAAGCGACTCCAAATTCATGTACAGTTAGCTACTGAAGGTTAGCATGACGTTAGTAAGTGTCCCGAATGATATTCAGCGTTCTGATATTTACATATATTTGATGGGAAAACTCATGTGCACAAGAGAAAAGCTTTAAGCATACAAATCCCTTGATGAGTTTGACGACGTAATTTGCGGGAAAGCACAGGAGGTGAGTTACCGTGGACATTACTTAAGATTTTTGTGCAAGTTGTGTTAATTATTTATCAATTATCAGTGTAGAATTAGACTCACAGTAAACTGCACCTGTGTGGCATTATTTTGTGCTGATTTCTACAGAAGATTATTGTATAAAAGACTCCAAGGATATACTTACATGACTCTGAGGCCATGTATTTGTTTTGATAGAGATCCCTCATTTTTTCTATAGTTTTTAGCGGCTAGCTAGCTATCCCGAAAAATTACGAGTTATAAAATGTGTCACTGGTGCAAACCCAAGGATCACATTAGGAATGGTCAGAGCTTCGTTTGAAGTCATTGTTAAGTTTTCTAACCGTTTAATATCGTTAGTACAGTTTACTCGTTTTGTATAGAAACTTATGGGGAAACTCTGCGGAGGGCTCCAGTGCGGCTCCGCCCCCAAAATGACGTAGGCTCTGAACGGGTCTATATAACAATCAGAAGCAAATCATTATTTAACCAAAAATGGATAGAAAACAACATCTGGTCTACAACACACTTATTGAATGACGATAATAACTTTATGTCCCACAATGAATTTACGGGCCAAATATAATATCAACACTTCATCTAAAGATTACAAAAAAATTATTAATGCTATCCCCGAAAATATGTATGCTATAACCAAAAATAATATCGAACATATTAATTGCGGCTCTTTACAAATTCCAAAATTGTGGATTCTAGGAAAAGAATTCCCTAAGGGAAAATTCACAAATTCAGAAATTAGACAATATTTTAGCAAAATGATGTACCCATTTTTATACAGTCCAAACTCTCAACATTTTACCAAACAGGAAAAAAACAAAATAAGAACACACTATCTTAAGCTTCCCATTCCTCCAAAAGCCAAAGAAGTTCATTATAAAACGCTCGTGGTGTTTACCCTTCAAACGAATTTATAAGGAAACATTTTGGGATTGAATGTAATAAATGCTCTTTTTGTGAAATGGAAATAGAAACAACAGATCATCTTTTTTTTTTTGAATGTGTCTACAGTTTCACCTTTTGGGAAGATGTACATTTTTTGGTTGTCTTCTAAAATACCCCACCTAAACGAATTCACTAAAACAGACATTAGTTTTGGACTTTTAAGGAAAGACAAGAAAATTGAACTAATACTAAGTGTTATCATTTTACTTGGAAAATTTTTGATTCATAAAAACAAGTATTTAAAATGTAAACCCCTTTTTCATGTATTTTTCAAAGAACTTCAACTATTTGGAACATCGATCGGTTTTATGAAAAGCAAGAACGCAGTCACTCTAAATGATCTTATAGAAGAATATGAACTCTTTGACTCCTAGCACAGTGTTTGTTTGTTTTTTGTCAACTCCTGTCTGACCTCTATTTGTCATGCATCTCATTTACTGTACACATGCCAATAAGTATTGTACAATATTTTGCTAATAAAAAACAAAACAAAAACAAAACAAAAAAAAAAAACATTTACTTACTCGCCCGACCAGTGGGCGGCAGCGTACCGGAAATGTCCCGTTTCCGGCAGGATTCCCGCCCGATTTTGTAGAAATGCGTCACTCAGACTTTCCGCCTTTCAAATTGATCTGGCGCGTTGACCAGTCGACACGCCACCATCACAGCCGGTACCGCCGTTTTGTTGTTGTTGTTGGTTCTAGGCTTGGTTTGTTGTTGTTCTTAGGTGTTGGCTTAGGGTTGATTTGGTGACTTTTGAGGTGGTTTGTTGTCGGTTGTGTTTGGTGTTTAGGTTAGGTTTGGCCGGTGCTGCTGATTAGTTTTGGCTGTTTTGGGCCAAATCTTTAGGGCTATAGCTCCTAACAAAAGGGTACAGCTAATTTTTAGGATGGTTAGCTGTAGCCTGTTGTTACTTAACTAACTTAAAATTTTGGAAAAATGTTTTAATAACTTTGTAGTTTATAAAGCTGGCAGAAATGTATTTCAAACAAAAATGCTCCCAACTCACCACAGAGGCTGATTTAGCCCCGATGACGTTTTCAATATTTAATATAATTTTTTTTCAAAAAACATTTGGAGATTTAACATGGGAGCCAGGCTTGTTGAATCAGGAAGTGGGCGGTCACTGTTGATCTCCATTTCTTTTTAATTGTGTAGTTGCTCTTTTACCTCCAGAGTCTTTGACAAAGACTACTGTACATCTAGTATGTTTAATGCTGAGAACAACCAAATCTACGGTTTACTGATTATTTTTGACCTGATATAGCTTCAGCAAGTTTTCATTTACTTGGTGGTACTTGGAAAGCCAAATATTACATTAGGTGGTACTTTGTGTGAAAAGAATGAGAGCTACTACAAGGGTCTCCAACCACAGTCCAGGGCCAAAACAGGGCCGCGGGTCATCATTTACCAAGCCCCAAAGGATCTTTTTGAATGTATTTTATTTTTGTTTTACAACCTATCACTACTTCCTTGTGCTTTGCTATAAAACATGAAGCCACATAAGTTAGTAAACATCAAAGTCAGCAAAAAGAGAGCTAAAATATGTTGTTATTGGCGCTACCCAACCTCAACCGGTCCCTGAAAAAGAACATTTTGACTGTACTGTTTCTTATAAGAAAAAAGCTGGGGACCATTGATCTAAACATTATATAATTTTGTGATCATACAGTACATTCAATCAAGTTTGACATTTTAGTGCAGCAACAACCTAAGCTGAAATGAACATGATTTGAATCCAGAAATTACGTCCAGCAGTGATTATAGGCAAAAAAAAAAAAAACAGCAAAAAAAGAAAAAGGATCCATAAAAGAGGCTCAGATGAGAAAAACTTACGAAATCAAGTTTATCAAACAAGCGTAAATCAATATAAATACAACTGCAGGTGTTTTTGATGAAGGTAAAAAGTCTATTTGCATAATTTGTCCTTTAAAGCAGTGATTCCAACCTGTGGTAAGTGGGTTTTGGCTGTTTTTGAAGGTACTTAAAGCCATTTATATATTCTTTTTTGGGGCTAAAGCGTCTTGTAGAACTGCATTATCACCGGCTTTCCATCGTTGACATCATTTTGTCTCATTTTAATCAACTGTGAGCTCTGATAGGATCTAAGTTTTGTTCTGGTGCTATTTGGCAGAGCCAAATATTGTATGAATCTGTACTTAAAGCAAAAAGTTTGACAATCACTGCTTTAAAGTAGCGACAGAAACAGTTGTGTGACACAGAATGCTACATGTGTTTAGAGTAAATATGGTGGTGTCGTCTTCCTCAGCAGAGCAGGGACAGGTCGCTCTTCCTGCAGCCGATGGAGCAGCACACAGACGTCAGAATACTGTTCATGTCCCGCCGCCGCAGCTCCGTCCTCAGACCCCAAAGGCTCTCCGCACTCAAGGACTCGTCTGTGAGGAAGAGAGGCACGAAAGAAGAAGTGATGGGTAATTGTCTCGTACAACATAAACATCAGAAAAGACATTCACCACAATAACTCTTACTGCATCCTACATTTATTGTAGAGTTTTGATTTGTATTTTTGTTATGTTAAACTTGTGCAACCTTTATTTCCAGGAATATTTTACACAAAAGACAACGTTTAGTTGATTGATCTGAAAAAAACAGAATGAATGAATACACTAATATACAGTAATTTATATAATAAATATCTGAGCAAGTAAAAGAATAAATAAATCTATACATATTTTAGAAAGTTACATATTTTTACTCAAAAATATACCTGTTTAGAAATAGCTGTATATTAAGCTTTTGAATAATAAATATTTTATGAATAATTAAAGGTGCACTATGTAACTTTTTGACCAAAAATAGACTTGAATCGAAGCAAGTTTTTGTTATTTGGATGTTTTGATGAGCGAAAAAAAAAAAAATCAGTGTTTTTACTTTGAATGAGCTTATTCATTCATTTTCTACCTCTTAATCCGTTAGGGGTCGCGGGTGACTGGAGCCTATCCCAGTGACTTTGGCCTTAGGCGGGGAACACCCTGGACAGTGGCCAACTTCCGCAGGTTAGACAGACAACCATTCACTCTCTCATTCACTCACTAAGGGAAATTTACAGTGATGCCCAATTAACCTAAACATACATGTTTTTGGAGGTGGGAGGAAACCGGAGTACCGGAGAAATTTGTTCCGAGTCCACGCCGCCAGCTCTAGACCGTCTTTACGGTCATTGGAAGTTCAAGCTCTTTACCATTGGAAGCAACTTTTTCTGGACCGCCAGAAAAAGAGCAACTCTGGAACCCTTTTTGTCAAAGTTGTGAAAACAAGACACGACAAAAAGAAAATAAGCGAGCGCATCCGTTTTCTAAATAAATCATATCGCTACTTCCAATAATACCATCACGTCAAATATATAGACATATACATGACAATATAACACAGAGGATGTAATAAATACTAGGGGTGTCAAACTAGTGCATTAATTGAGATTTATTAATTACAGACATATTAATCGAGTTAATTTTTTAATCGCATTAATCTATTTTGGAATCTTGAACTTCATTGTTTCCATAAGCGAGTTACAAAGTGACATAAGGGTTGTTCCACTTGGCAATTTAGCAACAAAACACTTCCTAAAGTCCTTATTTTTTGCAACATATTAATATTTCCATCTGCAACAATAATGTAATTGGATAAAAATAAAACAGAACACTTAAGTTAAGTTTTCTCAGCAATTTTTAGGTGAGACTAAAAATAGATTATTTAATTATGATCCTTAATTGATATAAATAATCTCTTAAGTTTTTTAATTGCTTGACAGCAGTAATAAAACCTCCCTGCTTATCCATTTGTGACGAAAAACCAAACAGAAAATGAAATTATGTGAAAACTCGGAGCAAGTGTTTTTTTTTAAATACATATACATTTGTCAATGATCGCATCAAGTCCCAAGTTGTGCGTGAATTTCCGTGATGCCGGCAGGGTCCGTACATTCGCATGTATAATCCGGTGTCAGGTTGAGTGGCCACCGAAACCCAGACGGATCCGGATCAGGTCTGTGTCTGGACTGGAGACAGTGTGANAGCAAGTCTGGCATTTTTTGAATAGAATGTTTTACCTGTTTTTGTAAAATTAGTAGTTCAAATTGTCATAGACTCTTTTAAAAACATAAAACACTTTCAGTAAATTCCAGCAGTACGCAGCAGTCTGATTATGTCGCAAAGACACGCATTATAATATACCTTTTAGTGGAAAAGACAACAAAACACTGATGAATAAGTGCCCTGAGTCACCTTTACTTTCCACTCCACTTCTGATTTCTTTAAATGGTGTCACAAACCAAAAATCCCCCGCTAAGTCTCCAAACGCCTGCAGAATAAACTCTTTGTCCCTTACAAATTTGAGTCATGTTTGCAATGTTCACACAGCCTCCAACCAAAAAGCCCAAACGCACTGTAAATATAGAGACGGTGGCAGCAGAGCAAACCACTCCACTGCGTTCATCATGTCAGCGCTCCATTTAAATGTAGGAGTGGATCCCTAACGTCTGTGTCAAATTGATGCTTCCCCGCACACTTCTGGCTGGGAAATCTGGCTTTTTATTTGGAATCAGACAAACATTTGGCATGGCTGGTTTGATCCTCTCCCAAGGCAGACAGTGCGTGGGAGTTTGACATACATCGGGCTGCTCCTTTCTCTCCTACGCACACGACTCAAGAAATAAGTGCTTTTTTTTTTTGCTTAGTGATGTTTCAGCTCCAGACAGTCAGCAGCAGAGAGGATGTAATGTCATTGAAGAGCAGCTCTGACACATAGACCAGTAAAAGGGTTGTCTTGTTCTAGTCTTGCATTTGTGATTGTAAATGTAAACCAAGATAAGCTGCTGGCCTAAACTTATTTTAAGATGGCTGCCCAATTCTGAATTGTCTCTCTAAACTTTAGGGATGCAGACTGGTTCATTTGAGTTACATAGAGATACAAACTTTAATTTTAAACAGTTCTCCAGTAAGGCTGCAAAGTAGGATTAGGCCTTCTGAGAAAAAATATGAATATACCATTGTTCAAAGGTTTGGGGTCACTTGTAATTTTTACAATTTTTAAATAAAAGCACAGTTTTTCTTCAATGAAGATTACTTTAAACTAATCCAACACAGTCTCACTAGAGGGCGTACTTTTACCACGACACAAAAACAGCGTATTTTGAGCACGAGTTCACAGCTATTTTAGTACTTATGTTACGCCGTGCATTTAGCACGATATGAAAAAGGGTAAAAATGACACGAGATTTCACAGCGTCAAAATAGGATGAGTTTTGGTTGCAGCCACGTGGGGACGTTTTCTTCAGGTGAAACGGCTGGGTAAGTTTAGGCATCAAGTTACTAAAAGTGGTAAGATTAGGTCTGGGGCATGGGGCAGGTTAAGATTAGAATCAGGTTTTGGTTAATATTCATAAATAAGAACACGTCTGAACAAACAACATTGAAATGAATGGGAACTGTGACGCGCACTATAATTACACAAAACAGCTGTGAACTCATGCTAATCATAGGTAATTTACATGTTGTGTAATGTCGTGGTAAATGTACGCTTTCTTGTGAGATCGGGCTCACTAATCAGAAATACACTTTATATATTGTCAATGTGGTGAATGTCAGAAGACTAATCGATGATTAGAAAACCCTTGTGTGAGCATGTTAACACAGCTGAAAACAGTTTAGATGGTTAGAGAAGCTCTATAACTGTCTTTCCTTTAACAGGTTAAGAACCTGGAGCATCATATTTGTGGAATCAAATAGACGCTAAAAATGGCCAGAAAAAGAGAACTTCTACAGTCTGTTCTTGGTCTTAGAAATGAAGGCTATTCTATATGAAAAACACAAAATTGTCTGGGCAACATCAAACTTTTGAACTGAGTGTGAATCTATTTTTTTCCTCATACAGGTTTGACCAGTCACAGTTTTTGTTCTCTCCACTTTCTGCGAATCTACACTTTATTTTGCCCAAACTCTACGTGTTATTTCCACTTCTCCTGTGTAAAAGGGAGTCCTTCATTCCTCCGGGAAAGTTTCTCTGATTTAAGCCGATGTGAGCGCGTCACCAAACCAGGAAACTGCAGAGTTGACTTTCCGCTAAGTTTATGAATCTGAATAAACATCAGTGTTTGTCTGTCGAGCGATCCTGGTCAAAAGTACAAATCCTCTTGAAATCAGACTCTGTCTCTGTCCATCCCATTGTTTTTGTCGAATGAAGCTTTATCCGCGCTCTGTAGCTAACATGTGGTCCGTGAAACTGCGCAGGCGACAGCACCTTGCACTCTGCAGCCGTCAGTCTAGCGGCCTCCTTGACGGAATAGCAGCGTGCATGAATGGGATTGAAAAAGCAGCGCTTGTCCCTCGCTGCTTCCTCAGTTTGAGGGAGCAGGAGAGCGCGAGTCCGGTCGGGATGCAGGTCACTAAATTAGTAGACATATGTAAGGACAGGTCCATTTTCAATCCGTCAAAATGACGGAGGGTCTTGAAAATTTTCCATCAAAGCAAACTACAATCTGTAAATGACGGAAAATTGTTGGTTAATGTAACCTCTGATATCAGATTTAATCTATGTTTCTTGTTTTTGTATTCTTGCTGCAAACAACTTGGTCAGTGACATGAATTCTACAAAGTTTTTACAAAGTCACTCACTCTGTTAGGTTTGCACTTTGGGACTCAGAACCACAATTGGTTAAAATCTGACAAGTTTTAGAGTTTTTGTAGATTCAGTTTGACCAACATTTTGTCACGGTAGTTGACAAAGCAGCCCACTACTTGTCACAATTCCAACTCTAAAACAATAGAAAGCATCACATAATTAAGCGTGATTTTGGGGGTAAACACGAGCCAAATCAAAATGACAACCATAACATGCTGTGAGGTAGAGAATTTGAGAAAAGCTTTGTGATATCTACTCTCAAATTAACTTGAACGAGCAGCACTGTCACAAAGGAAACACTGGCTGCAGATCTTTTCCACAGAAATCCAGTTTTCTAAAGTCTCAGCCTGAGCCCGGAGCTGGTTTGGCACGATTTGGTGTTTTTGTGGTTTTTGGTCCAACGTGGCTGAAGCGCTGCTCATGTGGACAGCTGTTTTTAGAGCAGAAAATACTCCCATGTTGTGTTGACTTGTGGTTCTTCTTGGGTAAATATTGAAAATGTCCTTGTTGTTTATGTTACGTTATTGAGCCACACTTCAGCTAAAAGGCCTGCTGGTACCTCGTGTGTAATTAGCTCTTTGCTTTAGATGTCGAGTCTCCGGTGAGAGTGTGAATTATGACCGCAGGGGTCAGAGGTCAATAAGGTTAATGCTATTATAGTGCAGCCGCATGTTGGAGCTTTGATCTGCAGCTTGTATCATTTAGCATGCTAATAACGTTCTTGTCTATCATTTCATTAAATTAGACAAATGCAATTAGAAAACATTTATTATAGCTTCATGTACAAAGGACAATTAGACACTTTTTCATTCAAGCTTGTTCTTAAGAGCCCCCACTTTGGAGTTTCATTAAAAACAGTTTCGTAAAGCACATGACAGTCATGTGTTTCCCACATCAGGAATGGAGTTAGAGCTCTAAATATCTTGGACAAAACTTCAGCTGTGTTTTTGATAAGGAAGGATTAAAAACTCTATTGAATGTTTCACTCTGGTGGATTTGGATGTAAAATACCCATATTTTTCTTATAGCAGATAAGATAAAACAAAAGTTGACGGACATTCTGCTATGTTATTGACTGCTCAATTTAATTTCATCAAAGCTTCTAGGTCAGATATTACAGGGCAGCGTACAATCGGCCAAGCAGCAAACAGAGATGAACGAACTTGAGTTGAGATAACAGACTGTATATGTACCCCTTCTTTGATCGTGTCAACTATTGAATATGAGAACAACAACAATTGTTGACATGTTTTTGCTGCACTTCCTGTGTTCAGACGAGAGCAAAAAGCAGTGGTTAGTTGAAGCAAAAGTCCTCACCTGTCATTGAGTGAACGAACCAATGGTCCACAAAGTGAAATGAAACAGGCTGATGCATCAAGCTACTTTGATCTTGTACATGTTTAAAACATAGTTATGTTTTTTCAGAAAGTAAATAAGAAAGTCTGCGTTTTACTTCCAGAAATGCGGAAGTTGTGTTGTGGCATCTTTAATGCTAATTTATCCTTTATGTGACTTTGCCCCTTGATGTTCGTAAAAGAAGTCCCTTGGGAAACCAAAGACTGCAGGACACTGTTAGAAAACATCTAAATGCTAACACCCTGTGTTGCTTGGTCTTTGTTGTGTGCACTAATAACTCAGGTTTTTCAGGAAGCAACTTGTGTGCTAACTAACCTTTTGTCTCACTTCTGAGATATCTCCTACATAAGCTTTGATGTTTTGACTATCATGTCCTCTGCCGGTGTGGCCTCGAGGCTACTCCCCGCTGGGTTTAAGGATCAGGGACAGAGGCAGCTCGAGGGGACTGGGACTCTGGACAGAGGATCTTTGGAGAAAATGACCAAGGGACAACATGGGGACTGGGACTCAGAACATGACATGGACTGACCACCATGACTGCATTAGGACTTTATTATTTCATTTATTTTTTGCACTTTAACTCTCTCTTCTGATTCTTCCACACGGTTACAAATATCTACAACATTTGTCGAGACTCCACTTTTACTTCTCTTTCTCCTTGAAGCATTCCATAGAAGACATGTCACATTTGTGTCAGTCTGGCTAATGCTGCTGGTCCGTGTGAGTGTTAAATGTGTCCCCGCTCAGACGACCCCTGACCCCCCTGGCTTCACCCCAAGCCCTGCGCCGCGTGACCTATCCGAGCCCTCCACGCACCGCTTTGTTCCCAGACCAAAGAGATAGAGCGGAGATGGAGCGACACAGATAAAGAGAGAAGGGTTAAGAGGCTGCGCTAATGGCCCCAGTGAGTTGAGTCATTAGGAGCAGTGTGGAGAGAAGCTGGAGGACAACAGAGGGTGATGGCTTTAGGAAAGGAAGCAAAGGGACACGCTGTAACTTTTCTGGTGGAAAATAGAGAGTACCTGCTTGCCTCATCATCACCATTCATCATTTATTTAGTCCCAGGATTTAGGCATGAGAGTATTGGGTAACACTTTAAAGTACCGCCCGCTAGTTAATAGGTAACTACGGGTACTTACTGGTACTTACTGGTACTTCTGGTGTTAGTACCAGTGGTAGTTACTGGTAACTACAGTGGTACTTGTAGTGGTACTTAGAGTCACAAGTACTGGTAACTAAAGTGACAGTTACCAGTATATTTAGTATTAACTACAGTGGTAGTTCACTGTCAGTTACTATAGTAATTGATAGCTAACTAACACTGACAGCGGGTCGTATTTTAAAGTGGACAAGGTGGTACTTCACTGCAGTTACTATAGTAATTGATAGTTGTTAGGATGTTATTTGCACTATAAATAACACTGTGTAACAATGTATGATCAAATGTCTTTGTTTTCAGAAGAAAATAGAAGCTAGAGAGTACCATTAGGTCTAAATAGAAGAAACAAAGGCTACACCATAAATAAACAGACATCATAAAGATATTTATAGGCCTAAGTAACAATGAATTCAATGGAGGCAAAGGTGGCACTGGCCTAAAAATACAGAAACACGTATT
This sequence comes from Mugilogobius chulae, assembly GCA_038363315.1. Taxonomy (NCBI): domain Eukaryota; kingdom Metazoa; phylum Chordata; class Actinopteri; order Gobiiformes; family Gobiidae; genus Mugilogobius; species Mugilogobius chulae. The sequence continues at coordinate 42,523 of JBBPFD010000053.1, forward strand.
AAACTGTGTAGATTTTAGTTAGAGCCAAAACAGTGCCACATAAGGACTAAATAGAGTTAGCCTACAATAGACTGTTGAGAGTCGTCATATAGCCTATGTATTTATTATGATTATGATGACTATTAGGCTACTATTTGGAAGAAAAAAAAATGAATTTTAGTCTGTGCAAATATTAACTATATTTACACCGCAAAAAAAATTATTAACTCTGACAGTGAAGTGCAGAGCAGGGGGAAGTTCATTCATGCCCAAACACCACTCACTTCAGTCTTACCATCTCTATCCTGAGTTTTCGGATCTTCTCGTCTAAACGTAGAAAAAGGCACAGAAATTACGCAAAACTGTTCTCACTGTTATGCCACATTAACGTGAAACGCTGGATCAAAACAAGCACAATTAAGCCCACGAAAAGAATAGTAAATCATATATTTCTCCAAAGCAATTCAGCTAAAATGTATGCAAAAAGCAGCGGTCCCTGGTTAGTCTAGTCTCGGGTCTTGTCTGGTCCAGTGGGCTCGTCCCGTCCGCTCTGGGGGGATCCTTATGGCATTGCGCAGATTCCACCTGCATGATGACAGCGAGCAGTAACCGCAGAGTGGGACCAGTCAGTGCGTAAAGCCAACAACGTCAAGTCACGCAGCACACGCCGAGATGCACGCTGCTCCTTTCAAAAGAAAAGCACGCACGGGAGAAAGAGGAAATGTCAGAATAAAGCTTAAACATTGAAAAGGCTACGGGCGTATGTGATGAAATCCTAAACATAATAATCTGAAAATAAAGACATTTAGACAAGCCACGTCGTCTGTGTTTTTATCGTGATGAACAATGGGCTGTGTGCACGGAATTTCAGTGGGCTTGCGATTGTTCAAAAATGCTAACTTCTGTACATACAACCATTTCCTGTTAGCGTTAGCATTTAGACACAATCATGTCTCTTTTTAAACACAGAAGTGTTCTTTGATGAAATATTCCTCTAATATGTAAAGTCTTTAACATGTTTTCTGTACATTCACCACAACTGTCTGATCTAAAGAGTATTTATTAGTTTTAAAACTGATGAAGTGAAAACCTAGAAGAGTATTGAACAGGAAGTCGTTGTATGTACAGGATGTAGTATTTTAAACCAAAACAAGACAACTGCACTTAGCCAATTCGGAGGCTCAGAACAAAGTGTAGCTAACGTAGGAAATTTTAAATTTAATGATTGTTTACATTTACTTACTCGGGCAAGAAAGATGGTGGACCGGGCAGGCGGTTTTCTGTGAGCTCTTGAACGAAGTCCCGATGAAAAGCTATTAAGACCAATTAACTTGACTAAAAAGCATAGAGCAGAGCAAATTCAACTTTTGTAAAGATTGGACCGGACAATAAAATAAAAGACACATTTCTTTTCACACCAAGACCGCTGAGAAGATGTCGCGGGAAAAAAGCAAATCCCAAACAGCTAGCAAGCTAACAGCTACGGAGACGGACCACGATTACCAGATGGATATTACATCCACGTCTCACAAAAGAAAATCACCAAAAACCCCAACTAAGATTCCAACACCTCCGAACAAGATGATGGCTCAGGTAAACGACCCAAACGCCGCTCTCTTCGATGCCATTCAAAACTTAACCGGCAAAATAGAGGTGCTAAGTGCTCAACTCACGGCGACTTCTGACATCATTGACAAGCTATCCAGCCGTACAGACAAGAACGAGGCTGATATAATGGATTGCAACTCCAAGATTGACAAGCTAACGAAGTCAGTACCAACTCTAGCCAAAGAGAACGAGGCGCTGAAAGACCGAGTGCTGGAACTAGAGCGTTATAAGAGATGTTGGAACTTGAAGTTACGGGGTCTGAAGGAAAAATACGATGAAAACATTCGGAGCGAAGTCATCGCTTAGCCAAAATTGCTCCACAGTGGTCTCCTTCTCTTGAAAACACAGTGGATACAGTGCACCGTCTTGGCAGGAGAGAAGAGGGAAAACACTGTCAAGTCATCATACAGTTCACCGCAAGAGTTCAACGAGACGGCTTCTGGAAGGCAACTAAAAACAACAAGATCTGCAAGGATCTCGGAATCCACTTCAAAGAAGACTTTTGTCAACAGGACCGCGACGCACGCGCCGCTGTCTGGCCGAAAATGGAACGAGCACGAGCCAATGGCAGAAACGTCTACTACCGAGGTCCCACCGGATACATCGATGGAGTGAGAGTGACCCCGGACTGATCAATACGACATTCTGCATTACATCTCCACATAGTTACTGTTTTAAATAAGAGTTGCACTACTATTCAGACTTTATATATGCTATATTTTTGAAACCTGAAAATATGTTTTGAAACTTGAAAATGTTTTTTAGTTAACATGTTTGAATATTACGGTTCATAAAATGTTCATGGTCTATGTTTACATTGAAGGTTACAGGGACTTCTTTAGAGCCACCTTACCCTAGTTCTTAAACACTTAACTTCAATTCAGAAGTTATTTTTTCATATGTCTAATTTTCTTAGTAATTCATCCTTTATCTCGCTTAATGCTAGGGGTCTTAGAAATAATATAAAAATAAAATCTATATTTTTATTCTGCAAAAATACCAAAGCAACTTATGTCCTTCTACAAGAAACTCATTCCACCGAAGAAGACGAAAAATTCTGATCTAATCAATGGGGCGATAAAATACTTTTATGTCATGTAACTAACAAATCTGCAGGGGTAGCGATTTTGTTTAACAACTTAAAGGGGAAAATCAAGAACATTCACAAAGATACCAATGGACACTGGATTATATGTGTCATAGAAATTGCTAACAATTTTTTATTATTGGGAAATATCTACGGCTATAATTCTATAAGTCAAAACAAAATACTTCTACAAGAATTGTCAGATAATCTTAAAACACTTAGTGAAAAATACTGTACTACTAACATTATCTTGGGCGGCGACTTCAACATGGTTTTAGATCCCCCTCCAAATTTAACAATTATCACCCAAACACAGTTATGAATAACTTTTGCCTTGAATTAAATCTCTTTGACCCTTGGAGAAAATCAAATCCAGATAAGAAACTTTTCTCCTGGCACAAACCTGATGGTTCCACAAAGTCGCGTCTTGACTTTTGGTTAACCTGTGATGATTTTACACAGTTCAATATCGATACTTGTATATCAGCTGCTCCTTTAACAGATCACTGTCTAATCCAACTCAAAAGACAAAGTTTTATACAACAAAGGATATTGGAAACTGAATTCTTCTATATTGAATAATAAATCATTTTGCACTGAAATTACAAAAGATATTACTAAAATATACAACGATCCAAATATTGTCTCAAACATAAGCAAATGGGAGTACTTCAAATTTAGAGCCCGGCAAATTGCTATTAAATACTGTAAAATGGCAGCAATCAATAATAAACAAAAAGAGGAAGAAATAATTAAAGGAATCAATGATATTTGTAATAAATCTTTATTAAGTGAAACGGATAAACAGAGAATGGTTTTCTTACAATCCTGCCTAGACGAAATGTATACAACAAAGCAAAAGGAGCATATCTGAGATCTCGTGCAAAATGGATTGAAAATGGCGAAAAAGTACTGCATATTTTTGTCGTCTTGAAAAGCACAGACAAGAAAAGAATAGTATCAAATCATTAATGGTCAATGGTGCTTTTTGCACTGACCCCAAAATAATATCTAAAGAGATTTCCAGCTTTTACAGTAAATTATACTCTTCTACTTTTTCAAAATCAAACGCAGACACATTTTTTACAACTATTAGTAATTCTATTCCTCAAATTGATGAAGACTTTTTTTTTTTCCCATAAAAGTTTTTTTATTAAGAACACAATGCATTGCACATTAATCCAGTACTTGTACATCTACAGTTCTTTACATTTTCTGTCTTGCATCTTAACACAGTTCAAATGGAGACAATTAAACCCCTTTTTTTTTTTTGAATAAAAAACACACATTAAAAATAAAAAATAATAGAAAGTAAAGTAAAAAAAAAAGAAAAAAGGTAAGGTGTACAATGAGTTAATACAGTGGTTGCTTCATATTCAGCTGAAGTCTGATCTAAATGGTGCAATAAAAATTCTCCAGGGTTTCCAGTGTTTGTCAAATGTATCCAAATCAACTCTCATCGAATATGCCAATTTCTCTAATATATAGATATTGTGAACAACATTGACCCAGTCATCAAAGGTAGGAACAACATCACTCAGCCATCTTCTTGTAATACTCTTTTTCCCAGCAATCAACAAAATATTATACAAGTACTTTTTCTTATGTTCTACAAGATCAGCTGGTCTTTTCCCAAGATATAGAGTCTCAAATGTGTGTGGTATGACAACACCAACTATTTTTTCCACATGTCCTCTAAGTTGAAGCCAAAATGATGAGAGTTTTGGGCATTCCCAGAATGTGTGATAGTGCCCAGCCCGCTCTGTCCCGCATTTCCTCCAACAGAAGGTATCCCTCCCTAAGGAGGCTCCCTGAGAAGGCACCTTGAAAAAACGAATCATATTCTTCCATGCAAATTCCCTCCAGTTAATTGATGTTGTACATTTCACATTATTTTTTAAAATTTCCTCCCATTCTTCTAATTGCAATATGAATCCCCCTTCTTTTTCCCATTTTTCCTTTACATATTCCACATTATTTCCTCCAATATCCTGGATCGCACTATACAATTTAGAAATAACTTTTGATCTTGGTTCAGCCCTGTATGCTTTTAGGAAAAGTTCTAATAACTTAAAAGGAAATTTGCTTTGTATTTTCTTTATTTCCTCTAAATAATGTCTTACTTGAAGGTATCCATAAAAGTCTTTATTTTCTATATTGTAAGCTTTTTTCAGGTCTTGGAAACTTTTAAGATTTCCTTTTTTATCTATCAGATTATCATAAATTATCAGACCATGATTTGCCCATTGCTTAAATTTACTATCAATAGTATTAGGCACAAATTTAGGGTCATAGGCGATCCAAGTTATTGGCAAACACAAATCCTTATATTCTCTAATCAATTTACACCAATTGTTAAGCGATGCATTAATCCAAGGATTATTTAACTGAAATGTTTTTTTGTGAATAGCATTACCTATCAAAGCTGGTATTGGGATTTCACCACACATTGAGCATTCAATCTCCTTCCACCTTGCAAAATATGTAGAGTCACATAGATCAATAAGTGGACTTATCTGAGCTGCCTGAAAATAATTCTGAAAATTCGGTAACGAAAGCCCTCCTTGATCTTTTGCCAATTGTAATGTCTTATACCTAACTCTTGGTTTTTTACCTTGCCAAACGAACCTTGAGACAATTTTATCAATCTCTTGAAAAATATTCACGGGCAGCTCAGATGGTATTGACTGAAACAGATATAAAAGTCTTGGTAAGACGTTCATCTTGACCGTTTCTATTCTCTGCGCAAGGCCCAGGAAGGGTATCAGATTCCACCTTGTTATGTCCATTTTGAGTACTTTAATCAAGGAAGTATAGTTTTCAGTTGCTGTATATTTAGAATCTTTTAAAATCATGATTCCCAAGTATTTCATGTTTGTGGCTTTCCACTCTATATCAAACAGTGACTTGCATACATCATTTGGTTCAAATCTAAATGTCAAACCTGGGATTTACTAGAATTGACTTTATAACCTGAATAAAGTCCATATGTTGTCAGTATCTGATGAAGTTCTGGAAGTGAGTTGTTAGGTTCACTTAGATACAGAAGAACATCATCTGCAAATAGAGCTATTTTATGTTCTATATGATTAATTTCAATTCCCTTTATTTTTCTGTTCAATCTAACCCATTGACTCAGCGGTTCAATAAATAACGAAAACAACAACGGAGAGATTGGACAGCCCTGTCTACATCCTCTCTCTATTTTGAATGAATTTGACAATGTTCCATTGATTTTAATACGAGCAGTAGAATTTTGATAGAGGGTGTTTATAGTTCTTACAAATGTGTCACTAAAATTAAATACTGACAACACCTCTTGCAGAAAGCCCCATTCAACTGAGTCAAACGCCTTCTGCGCATCTAACCCTAATATTACTGCTTGTTCATTTTGAATACAAATATGATGAATTATATGCAAAGTACGTCTTACATTGTCTCTTGTCTTTCTTTCTTTGATAAAACCTGTTTGGTCCAAATTGACAATTTCTGGGAGAATTGTTTCTAATCTTCTAGCCAATATTGATGTAAAAATTTTATAATCTTGGTTTAACAAGCTAATTGGTCTAAAATTTGCACAATCTGATTTATCTTTTCCCTCTTTGGGGATTATTGTAATTACAGCTTCATGCCAGGAAGGGGGAGTTTTACCATGCTTTAAAACCCAGTTGAATGCGCGAAGAAGGATTGGTGATAAAGTCTTAGAGTAAAGGCGGTACCATTCTCCTGGGTAACCGTCAGTACCTGGACATTTGTTTGCCTTAAGGGCTTGTATTGCTCTTTTTAATTCCTTACTAGTTATTTCTGCTGACAAAATCTTATTTTGAGCTTCTGTTACTTTCGGCAAATTTAATGTTTTAAGAACAGTTTCTGAAAAATTTTTGATTTCCTGATTCTGAGAAGAGTAAAGCTCCTGATAAAATGTCTCAAAGCAATGTTTTATTTCCTGCAGCTTGTACTTAATTTGCTTAGAGACCGGGTCTCTAATTTTATATACATCTCTTTCCACTTGTTCTTTTCTCAATTTGTATGCAAGTAACTTTGTTGATTTGTGTCCTATCTCCTGATATTTTGTTTAAGAAACATAATTTTCTTCTGTACATCTGCAGTGAGTAAATCATTGATCTGGTTTCTAGTGGTCTTAATTTTATCAGTTGTATCTGCATCTATTTTAATTTTATTTTTGCCCTCAAGATCTTTAAGTTCTTTTGTTAATTTGTTTAGCTTTTCATGCCTTAATCTCTTTAATAATGCTGATTTAGCTATAATTTTACCCCTAAGAACTGCCTTACATGCATCCCATAAAATAATTGGTGACACTTCACCATTATCATTATCATTCAAGTAGGTTTGTATTTCCTTTTCAAATTCTTCTTTCACTTGGCCCTTGAGCAAACTGGTATTAAGTCTCCACAGTGAATTAGATTTCTCAGTATCCATGTTCAAATTCAAATAAATTGGGCTATGGTCTGAGAGATCTATGAGCCCCAATTTGCATGACACCACTCTCCCAATATCTTTGTTCATCAAGAAAAAATAATCAATTCTCGAGTATGTCCTGTATACAGCCGAATAGAAAGAGTAATCTTTTGTTGTAGGATTAAGTTCTCTCCATACATCACAAAATTGATGAAGACTTTAAAGAGCTTTGTGATACTGAAATCTCCTTAGAAGAATTGGATAAAGCTCTGAGTTCTCTGTCTCTTGACAAAGCTCCAGGTTGTGATGGGCTAACTTGCAATTTTTATAAACATTTTTGGACATATATTAGAAAACCACTTTTTGATATGTTAAATGAATCTATCTCACAGGGTACATTACCTCATAGCTTAAAACAAGGACTCATCGCCCTTATTCCAAAACCTGGGAAGGATTCTACTCTAATTGATAACTTAAGACCCATCACATTACTAAACAACGACTACAAAATTTTGGCTCATATCTTTGCCAATAGGTTAAAAACTGGTATTTCTCAAATTATTTCAGATACACAGTCTGGTTTTCTTAAAGGTCGATCCATACACGATAATATTCGACTCATTATGGATCTAATTGACTACAGCCATTTAATAGAGGAAGAAGGATTTATACTTTTCATAGATTTTTTTAAGGCGTTTGACATGATAGAACACAATTTTATGTTTCAAACTTTAGAAAACTTTGGATTTAGGAAAAACTTTATTAATATAATTAAAATTCTCTATAAAGATACAAATAGCTCAGTGTCTCTACCATATGGTACCTCCCAGAGATTTTATATAAATAAAGGAATTAAGCAAGGTTGCCCAATAAGTGCACTTTTGTTCATAGTAGCTGCTGAAATGTTATCAATTTTTATTAAAAACAGTGATTTTGGAAAACTCAGTGCATTGGGGCACCAGCTGTCTATTTGCCAACTAGCACAGTGGTTCCCAACCTTTTTTGCCCTGCGGACCCCCTAAACTGGTTGGCCGTGTCCCGAGTACCCCCTGGGCCCTTACACGTTACATATATATATGTATAAATCAACCGACTGTTAATATAGACTGGATTTCATATAAGAAAAAGTTTCCTTTTTTTATTTCAAATTCATTTTGACTACAACAAACTCATATTTTTATATTCAGTTAAATATGTAAATTAAAAGTGCATTTTATGATGCAAAACATAGGAAACCCTCCTTTAATTGTATAACAACAATACAGGATGAGCTTACACAAAAATGCTACTAAATTATTGTAATTTAAAAACCATATTAGCAATATAAGAGCATAAAACTAAAACAGATAGGCCTATATGCTCATAACTTGGACAAAGTTCCTGTGTATGTACCAGCCTGAGCCAAAGACACGTGAGTTTGAGAAACAGCAGCATCAACAGACGTAATACAGACACGCTCGAAGTTCCACTCACCAGCACAGTCCCACGCTCCAAATCCGTCCAACTCAGCGCTCAGACTGGAGAGACGCGCTGGGTCCTGCCCTGCGCTCCAAATCCAGGTCCGGTCCGAAGCCTCAGCCCAGCGCGTCTCTCCGGTCTGAGCGCTGGGTCCTGCCTGCGCTCCAAATCCAGGTCCGGTCCGAAGCCTCAGCCCAGCGCTTCTCTCCGGTCTGAGCGCGGGATTCTGTCCTGGCTCTTCGACGCTGTTGCCGGTACATGGACATGGGGAAAGCGAGGCAAAGCGGACTTGTGCTCCGTGTGATGGTTCTGACAGAGATTTCTCCGCACAAGCAGTCAGGTTCTGCCCAGCATCCACTGCACGCTCTGGTCCGAAAAAGTGTCCAGACTGCGGCCCCATTCTTGGAAGTAGCGGGAGCAATTCCGGTGTGCAGTATAGTTCGGGTGGTGCTCGTGGGCTGTGGTTGGTTCCGAGGTGAACATCCTGTTAAACAGCGAGGCCGTAGCTCGGAGAGGCTCATTCTCAGCGCCTAATGTTTTCCCATAGAGCCTCTCTGGGCCGCCCAGATATTTACAATGATTGGAAATGAAGTTTTTGGCTTTATATTAGGCTATTATTTATTCCCCAAATCAATTCTTATTGTAGTGTACTTTGCTTTTTCTTTAGTAACCTAAATGGTTCAGTAAAAAAATATCTCGAGTAAAATTAATGAAACAAAACCTGACATTCTTTCACGTACCCCCTGCAATACCGCCACGGACCCCCAGGCGTCCGCGTACCCCCGGTTGGGAAAGACTGAACTAGCAGACGACACTACAATTTTTCTAAACAATTTAAATGAAATACCAAAGATTCTCCAATTAATTAATATTTTTTCAAAAGCGTCTGGCCTATGCTTAAATATTCAAAAGTGTGAAATCTTACCTTTAAAAGACTGCTCCACAACATCTATTTGCAATATCCCTATCAAAAAATCTGTTAAATACCTTGGCATGATTATATCCAAAAGTAACGAAGAAAGAAATAATTTAAACATATGGAACAAATTATCAGAATGCAAAACTCATCTTGCCAAATGGAATCATAGAGATCTATCTATTTTTGGTAGAATCTATTTCACTAAAATGGAATGTATATCCAGAATGATCTACCCTGCATATTCTATGGCAATGCCCAAAAATTCAGTCAAAGCAATCCATCAAACAAACTTTGACTTTATATGGAAGAAAAAAGTTCATTACATCAGGAAAAGCAATCTACTTAAACCTTTTGAAGAGGGAGGTCTGCAAGCCATTGATTTTGAATGTCTAAACTCTACTTTAAAACTAAACTGGTTGAAATCCTTCTTTAAAAATCAACAAAAACTCTGGTTTCTTTTTCATAATTATCTTTTTTCCAAAATAGGCGGAATTGAATTTTTATTATGCTGTGATTTTGACCTGAAAAAAATCCCAATTCAGCTTTCTCCTTTTCACCAGCAAATATTAATGTACTGGAAAATGATTTATAAACACAATTTTACTCCCCATACAACACCTATTTGGAACTGCAGGTATAGACCCATTTACTGTTAGTAAACAAAGATGGCTGCGCCCGCGAACTGGTGCCCTGAGTGGTGCCCAGTCTCAGGCTTTTCAAGCTACGCAGGTGCATTTTCATTAAAAAATCGCAAAACTCTCTTTAAAAATTCAATTTAATGAACAGCAAGCGACTCCAAATTCATGTACAGTTAGCTACAGAAGGTTAGCATGACGTTAGTAAGTGTCCCGAATGATATTCAGCGTTCTGATATTTACATATATTTGATGGGAAAACTCATGTGCACAAGAGAAAAGCTTTAAGCATACAAATCCCTTGATGAGTTTGACGACGTAATTTGCGGGAAAGCACAGGAGGTGAGTTACCGTGACATTACTTAAGATTTTTGTGCAAGTTGTGTTAATTATTTATCAATTATCAGTGTAGAATTAGACTCACAGTAAACTGCACCTGTGTGGCATTATTTTGTGCTGATTTCTACAGAAGATTATTGTATAAAAGACTCCAAGGATATACTTACATGACTCTGAGGCCATGTATTTGTTTTGATAGAGATCCCTCATTTTTTCTATAGTTTTTAGCGGCTAGCTATCCCGAAAAATTACGAGTTATAAAATGTGTCACTGGTGCAAACCCAAGGATCACATTAGGAATGGTCAGAGCTTCGTTTGAAGTCATTGTTAAGTTTTCTAACCGTTTAATATCGTTAGTACAGCTTACTCGTTTTGTATAGAAACTTATGGGGAAACTCTGCGGAGGGCTCCAGTGCGGCTCCGCCCCCAAAATGACGTAGGCTCTGAACGGGTCTATATAACAATCAGAAGCAAATCATTATTTAACCAAAAATGGATAGAAAACAACATCTGGTCTACAACACACTTATTGAATGACGATAATAACTTTATGTCCCACAATGAATTTACGGCCAAATATAATATCAACACTTCATCTAAAGATTACAAAAAAATTATTAATGCTATCCCCGAAAATATGTATGCTATAACCAAAAATAATATCGAACATATTAATTGCGGCTCTTTACAAATTCCAAAATTGTGGATTCTAGGAAAAGAATTCCCTAAGGGAAAATTCACAAATTCAGAAATTAGACAATATTTTAGCAAAATGATGTACCCATTTTTATACAGTCCAAACGATATCTCTCAACATTTTACCAAACAGGAAAAAAACAAAATAAGAACACACTATCTTAAGCTTCCCATTCCTCCAAAAGCCAAAGAAGTTCATTATAAAACGCTCGTTGGTGTTTACCCTTCAAACGAATTTATAAGGAAACATTTTGGGATTGAATGTAATAAATGCTCTTTTTGTGAAATGGAAATAGAAACAACAGATCATCTTCTTTTTGAATGTGTCTACAGTTTCACCTTTTGGGAAGATGTACATTTTTGGTTGTCTTCTAAACTACCCCACCTAAACGAATTCACTAAAACAGACATTATTTTTGGACTTTTAAGGAAAGACAAGAAAATTGAACTAATACTAAGTGTTATCATTTTACTTGGAAAATTTTTTATTCATAAAAACAAGTATTTAAAATGTAAACCCCTTTTTCATGTATTTTTCATTCATTCATTCATTCATTTTCTACCGCTTAATCCCGTTAGGGGTCGCGGGTGACTGGAGCCTATCCCAGTGACTTTGGGCCTTAGGCGGGGAACACCCTGGACAGTGGCCAACTTGCCGCAGGGTTAGACAGACAACCATTCACTCTCTCATTCACTCTCTAAGGGAAATTTACAGTGATGCCCAATTAACCTAAACATACATGTTTTTGGAGGTGGGAGGAAACCGGAGTGCCCGGAGAAAACCCACGGTGACACGGGGAGAACATGCAAACTCCACCCAGAGAGATCGTGAGATGTTGATATGGTCCGACCCGGGAGTCGAACCCACGACCTCCTTATTGGGAAGCCAGAGCTCTAACCACTTGGCTACCGTGCACCCTGTATTTTTCAAAGAACTTCAACTATTTGGAACATCGATCGGTTTTATGGAAAGCAAGAACGCAGTCACTCTAAATGATCTTATAGAAGAATATGAACTCTTTGACTCCTAGCACAGTGTTTGTTTGTTTTTGTCAACTCCTGTCTGACCTCTATTTGTCATGCATCTCATTTACTGTACACATGCCAATAAGTATTGTACAATATTTTGCTAATAAAAAAAAAAAAAAAAAACATTTACTTACTTGCCCGACCAGTGGGCGGCGGCGTAGCGGAAATGTCCCGTTTCCGGCAGGATTCCCGCCCGATTTTGTAGAAATGCGTCACTCAGACTTCCGCCTTTCAAATTGGATCTGGCGCGTTGACCGGTCGACACGCCACCATCACAGCCGAAACTAAAGGTAGTACCGCCGTTTCGTTGTTGTTGTTGGTTCTAGGCTTGGTTTGTTGTTGTTCTTAGGTGTTGGCTTAGGGTTGATTTGGTGACTTTTGAGGTGGTTTGTTGGTCGGTTAGCTTGTTTGTTGTTTGGTTAGGTTTGGCGGTGCTGCTGATAGTTTTGGCTGTTTTGGGCCAAATCTTTAGGGCTATAGCCCCTAACAAAAGGGTACAGCTAATTTTTAGGATGGTTAGCTGTAGCCTATTGTTACTTAACTAACTTAAAATTTGGAAAAATGTTTTAATAACTTTGTAGTTTATAAAGCTGCAGAAATGTATTTCAAACAAAATGCTCCCAACTCACCACAGAGCTGATTAGCCCCGATGACGTTTTCAATATTTTAATATAATTTTTTTTTCAAAAAACATTTGGAGATTTAACATGGGAGCCCAGGCTTGTTGAATCAGGAAGTGGGCGGTCACTGTTGATTTCCATTTCTTTTTAATTGTGTAGTTGCTCTTTTACCTCCAGAGTCTTTGACAAAGACTACTGTACATCTAGTATGTTTAATGCTGAGAACAACCAAATTTACGGTTTACTGATTATTTTGACCTGATATAGCTTCAGCAAGTTTTCATTTACTTGGTGGTACTTGGAAAGCCAAATATTACATTAGGTGGTACTTTGTGTGAAAAGAATGAGAGCTACTACAAGGGTCTCCAACCACCAGTCCAGGGCCCAAAACAGGGCCGCGGGTCATCATTTACCAAGCCCCAAAGGATCTTTTGAAATGTATTTTATTTTTGTTTTACAACCTATCACTACTTCCTTGTGCTTTGCTATAAAAACATGAAGCCACATAAGTTAGTAAACATCAAAGTCAAGCAAAAAGAGAGCTAAAATATGTTGTTATTGGCGCTACCCAACCTCAACCGGTCCCTGAAAAAGAACATTTTGACTGTACTGTTTCTTATAAGAAAAAAAGCTGGGGACCATTGATCTAAAACATTATATAATTTTGTGATCATACAGTACATTCAATCAAGTTTGACATTTTAGTGCAGCAACAACCTAAGCTGAAATGAACATGATTTGAATCCAGAAATTACGTCCAGCAGTGATTATAGGCACAAAAAAAAAGCAAAAAAAGAAAAAGGATCCATAAAAGAGGCTCAGATGAGAAAAACTTACGAAATCAAGTTTATCAAACAAGCGTAAATCAATATAAATACAACTGCAGGTGTTTTTGATGAAGGTAAAAAGTCTATTTGCATAATTTGTCCTTTAAAGCAGTGATTCTCAACCTGTGGTAAGTGGGTTTTGGCTGTTTTTGAAGGTACTTAAAGCCATTTATATATTCTTTTTTGGGCTAAGCTAAGGTCTTGTAGAACTGCATTATCACCGGCTTTCCATCGTTGACATCATTTTGTCTCATTTTAATCAACTGTGAGCTCTGATAGGATCTAAGTCAGGGGTGCCCAAACTTTTTCCCTCAGCGGGCCAAAATTATTGTTATTTTTCCTCAAAGGGCCAATATGAATGATTTTGCAGTGACGAGGGCCAAACCTAATTCTATGTTGCATCTATAAAGTGTATTTACTAAAATAGAGTGATTAAATTGTATTTTATGAACATGTTTTAGCAGAATAAAACTGTTTTAGTACATTTGACAGTCTTTTTGACTTAAAATGTAATCAGACAAACATTCCTAACAAATCTCAGCACCTCTTCGCGGGCCAAATTAAACTTCTTGGAGGGCCGAGTTTGGCCCCCGGGCCCCACTTTGGGCACCCCTGATCTAAGTTTTGTTCTGGTGCTATTTGGAGAGTCAAATATTGTATGAATCTGTACTTAAAGCAAAAAGTTTGACAATCACTGCTTTAAAGTAGCGACAGAAACAGTTGTGTGACACAGAATGCTACATGTGTTTAGAGTAAATATGGTGGTGTCGTCTTCCTCAGCAGAGCAGGGACAGGTCGCTCTTCCTGCAGCCGATGGAGCAGCACACAGACGTCAGAATACTGTTCATGTCCCGCCGCCGCAGCTCCGTCCTCAGACCCCAAAGGCTCTCCGCACTCAAGGACTCGTCTGTGAGGAAGAGAGGCACGAAAGAAGAAGTGATGGGTAATTGTCTCGTACAACATAAACATCAGAAAAGACATTCACCACAATAACTCTTACATTATTGTAGAGTTTTGATTTGTATTTTTGTTATGTTAAACTTGTGCAACCTTTATTTTCCAGGAATATTTTACACAAAAGACAACGTTTAGTTGATTGATCTGAAAAAAACAGAATGAATGAATACACTAATATACAGTAATTTATATAATAAATATTCTGAGCAAGTAAAAGAATAAATAAATCTATACATATTTTAGAAAGTTACATATTTTTACTCAAAAAATATACCTGTTTAGAAATAGCTGTATATTAAGCTTTTGAATAATAAATATTTTATGAATAATTAAAGGTGCACTATGTAACTTTTTGACCAAAAATAGACTTGAATCGAAGCAAGTTTTTGTTATTTGGATGTTTTTGATGAGCGAAAAAAAAAAAAATCAGTGTTTTTACTTTGAATGAGCTTATTCATTCATTTTCTACCGCTTAATCCCGTTAGGGGTCGCGGGTGACTGGAGCCTATCCCAGTGACTTTGGGCCTTAGGCGGGGAACACCCTGGACAGTGGCCAACTCATCGCAGGGTTAGACAGACAACCATTCACTCTCTCATTCACTCACTAAGGGAAATTTACAGTGATGCCCAATTAACCTAAACATACATGTTTTTGGAGGTGGGAGGAAACCGGAGTACCCGGAGAAATTTGTTCAGTCCAGCCAGCCGCTCAGATCTTTACCATTGGAAGCAACTTTTTCTGGACTGCCAGAAAAAGAGCAACTCTGGAACCCTTTTTGTCAAAGTTGTGAAAACAAGACACGACAAAAAGAAAACTAAGCGAGCGCATCCGGTTTTCTAAATAAATCATATCGCTACTTCCAACAATACCATCACGTCAAATATATAGACATATAAATGACAATATAACACAGAGGATGTAATAAATACTAGGGGTGTCAAACTAGTGCATTAATTGAGATTTATTAATTACAGACATATTAATCGAGTTAATTTTTTAATCGCATTAATCTATTTTGGAATCTTGAACTTCATTGTTTCCATAAGCGAGTTACAAAGTGACATAAGGGTTGTTCCACTTGGCAATTTAACAACAAAACACTTCCTAAAGTCCTCATTTTTTGCAACATATTAATATTTCCATCTGCAACAATAATGTAATTGGATAAAAATAAAACAAGAACACTTAAGTTAAGTTTTCTCAGCAATTTTTAGGTGAGACTAAAAATAGATTATTTAATTATGATCCTTAATTGATATAAATAATCTCTTAAGTTTTTTAATTGCTTGACAGCAGTAATAAAACCTCCCTGCTTATCCATTTTGTGACGAAAAACCAAACAGAAAATGAAATTATGTGAAAACTCGGAGCAAGTGTTTTTTGTTTAAATACATATACATTTGTCAATGATCGCATCAAGTCCCAAGTTGTGCGTGAATTTCGTGATGCCGGCAGGGTCCGTACATTCGCATGTATAATCCGGTGTCAGGTTGAGTGGCCACCGAACCCAGACGGATCCGGATCAGGATCTGTGTCTGGACTGGAGACAGTGTGAGCCTGGTGTTATAATATGGTGGCCTAACACACAATTATCACTATAAACAACGTTCAAAAATATGGTTTTAACTTTCTGTTTCTACTGAATTGTGTAATTGACTTTTCAAAAAGCTGAACATTGATCCAAACTCGGTAAACCCAGTTCACCTGTGTCAGTCCTTTGTTACCAAGTCTTCTAAATCAACACAGAAAACTTTTTACTAAACGTTATATATAGTTACCAATTCAAATCTTGAAACATTGTAAACTGAATTAAAAGTGTCTACAATTTATTTCTGTTTAGTTACATTTTTTATTTTCTCTTCAGCAGAAAACAGTGCGCTTTTAATATCTGGGACACAACAGTGTAATGTGCCGTTTTATCAAAACAGTCGGAGTGTTCTGTGAGGCACTGAACATTAAAGCTGCTCATTTGTTCTGTTCCACCGCTGTCAATCAAATAAGTGAGTATGAACATTACACTAACATGGTTTAAGAGAGAGAGGGGGAGAGAAGAGAGAAGAAGAGAGAGAGTAGAGGGAGAAAGCGAGAGAGAAGGGGGGCGGGGGATGGACTGGGGAGGGGGTAGAGAACAAGACATGGAGAGAGGAGAGAGAAGGCAGAAGAGAGAAGGAGAGAGACTGAGAGGGAGAAAAAGAGGGAGGATAGAGAAGGACAGAGGGAGGGGGGAGAGAGAACAAGAGAAAGAGTGAGAAGAGATGGAAGGCAGGAGAGAAAGAGAGAGAGACAGAAAGAGAGAGGGTGAAGGAGGGAGAGGGGGTAGAGAAAGACATTGAGAGAGGGAGGGGAGAAAGCAAGAGAGAGAGGGAGTTCCTTGAGTGATTAATCTTGACGTGTGGGTTTCTCTGAGAGCAGATGAGCAGCTGTCTGCGCCCACTGAAAGTCTCACAAACACAAAAGACATACTGTGCTTTTTCTGAAACCGAGCATCACAAACATAAACTGTGATCACTCTGAAGAACTGATTAAAAAAAAAAGTTGGTTAACTGACTTTCTGCTTCAAAATTGCAGAACTGATAATAATTTTTGAACCCAGCATCCATGACTAAAGATGTGAGCGGGGAAAGGGGTACAACAACTACTTATAACGCCTTCTCTAAATATTTGAGGGAATGGTTGGTCGAGACAAACACCTGCAACACTAAAAACTAGTAGAACCTATGCTTAATTGTGTGCTAAAAATGTGTAAAACTTGATATTAATTTTGTGTCTAACTTTTTGGCTAATTCTCTTTTTCACTCATGTTTTGTCATGTGTTTTAAAATATTGCACTGTCCCCTATAGAAAATATTAAGTTGAAATTGCATTGTGTCAATCAGATCTCAGTCTTTTTAATAGTCGATGAAAGAAAAGTTGATATAATAAATAATAACAAAAAGTAAAAAATGTATGGCTGATGGCTGATTTTGTTTTATGTAATTTTAGGTCTCAAAAACACATTTTTACCTTAGTTACCTTCAGCTTTTGCAGAGGAATAGTCGAAACCTAAAATATACCAAATCTAGTGTCAACATCATACCAATCCTTAGGTCTTCTAAAAAAAAATGTAGGCAGAAATTAGATTCTGTTGTTCTTTTGTTTGGAGAAAATTCTTACTTCTGATCAAAGCCTTTTAGTCATAAAAATCTAAAACTACAGAGATACAGCTTCACAAAGGGTGCAGAAACAGTTTTAGTTTGAATTTTTACTGATTTTAAATAAACGTGTCATGGAAAAAACTCCGGAATGAGAAGGGGTTTTAAGGACATACTGTTTGACTGACATAATATCACCAAAAAATATCCAGATGTTTATATTTGTCAGCATCACTCAGCTCTAAGATCTGTTTTTAAAATCTCTTGATAAAAGTCTGTTTATCTCACCGTCTGTGTCTGGCGGGGCAATGCTGCGTCTCCATCGTGACCCTCCGCAGGTGTAGACCACGGCCCGGAGGAACTCTCTCCCGCAGAGCTTCACCGCCTTCACGTCGGGCTGAGCGTGGGACGTCTGAGGGGAACAGAGC
Source organism: Mugilogobius chulae (assembly GCA_038363315.1). Lineage (NCBI taxonomy): Eukaryota > Metazoa > Chordata > Actinopteri > Gobiiformes > Gobiidae > Mugilogobius > Mugilogobius chulae. The sequence continues at coordinate 60,656 of JBBPFD010000053.1, forward strand.
AGCATCAGCAGCAGGGAGAGGAGGGCGGGTCTGTGCATCCTGGACACTTCTGCAGAGACTTGACTTTCTCCTGCAGACAGTTGAAGTCGTTATATAGAGAGAGCTCCATCAGTGTCTGTCCTGCCTGAGCTCCGCCTCCTGCTCCACGTGTCACGAAAACATCATTAACGACAAGAAGCACGGATCATTTCAGAACAGCAGGTAACTGTCATAGGAGCTGGGCAAAGGGCATGTCAGGATTATTGACTTAAATGATAGTCGTGATTTTAAAGTCACAATATAATACAACAATAAAAAGTTGCCAGTTTTATAAGCAAAATTAAGCATCTTTTTCATTCTGAAGTAACTAGAGAGGGGCAATATCACTTCTAGTTTTGGTACTGGTCATGTTTACAGAAGAAAAGCAGTTATTTATAGCAGATATTTTACTTTAAACATCATTTGCTTTTATTTTTACTAAAGTGGAAAGCAAAGAAGTGATTTTTTTTAGCCTTGTTACAAGTTTTCATATCGATATTACCTATCTTAGAAGCGAAATTCTGTCTTGTTGTTTTTAGAAATGTTACAAATTTAGAAGCAACTTATTGTGTTTTAATGCATAAAACATGCAGCTATTTTTTATTCAGAAAAGGTGTCACAAATTTGAGAAAAAGTCACATTTTAGACAGTGAGATTGAAAGAAAATAACACATTTCTCTGTTGTTTGGTTGTGGAAATTTAAATCTAATAGTTGCCAAATAGTGATGTTTCTGTCTTTCAATAATAGTAACACTCGTATATTCTGGGCCACAACGAGAAAAATGAATATCTCTCCGTTTGTTAGGGGAGCCTATCTTGGTAACAAAATTCAGACGATAATACGTGAATTCAAGAAATGTGTTAAAACATGTCTTTATGTTACCTGGGATTCAAATCTAGGCTTCAGCAAATCACAAAGAGTGGGTCTGGTCACCACAATCCTCGCCTGATTTCAGCTCAACTCCACAACAAACCGGGCAGTGAGATTAGTTTGTGTGATGCAGAGGAAACAAAGTAGTTGATTGGTTGTCTGTCATTTAAACCAAAATCTAACTTCACTCACCTCATATTAAAATTGTTCCCTTTTTCATTTATTGATTCCACGTGATGTTTTTCTATGTTTTTTTTTTTTGTTTTTGTTTTTGTTTTGTCGTAAGCAGCCATGTCAGTTTTCATACGGGAGACAATAATTGGCTAATTAATCTGTCAATAATGCCGTCTGAAATTCAAAAGAGGTACAAGATGGCAAGACAATATACTTATCGTCTGTATTTTCTATTTAAGTATTCTTATTAGTTCAGTTAGAATACTGAATTATGAATTTGAATACTAGAATAGTATTAAGTTGCATCATATCACAGTACAAAGAAATGGAAGGTGGTTTTCCTTTTTTTTTTTTTTAGACAGGTCTATTTGTGTGTTGGTTCTCATCTGGACAAATTTTGTCTGAATTTAAACCATTTTGCTCTAATTTTGACACCCCAAAAAAGTTTTGATCTGGTGGCACTCGGAAAGCCTGATATTATGGTTCTTTGAGAAACACTGCTTAATTTGTCAAACACAATAGAGATTGCTTGGAGAATGCAAACTGACGTTACAATAGTACAGAGCGGAGTCTGGAATAGGTTCTATAGAGTTCCGATATCGATCCTGATACTTTGGAATTAAATATCTGTCAATACCCAATAAATCAACCAATACAAGTGTAAGGACTGAAAGAACTTTTTTTTCTTTTTAAAACTTAAGAAATTTGGTCATTTTGTGTTATGTAACTGTTATTTATAGTGCAAGTTGCAACAAAAAACCTAACATGAATAAAATGTTAAACATTATGAGACATTCTGAATCAACATTAGTCTCATTATGCCCAATTAAAAGCACAACCATGATATCGGCTGAATCTGTATCATGGAGCCGATACCCGATCCAGCAAAATTTCCTGAATTGGCACCGATATCCAGTCCTACTAACAGATTGGTGCATCCCTAGTAATAATAAGTGCATAATAAAACATGCAATTGTTTTGAATTATTCCTCATTAAAAACGATTAAGTGTCTTTAATGTACACAGTGACGTCTTCATTTTTCCTAGCTTTTTTATTGTCTTCATTGCCTCTTTGCTATAATGTTGTTGTTTTTTTATATAGTGAAATTTTGCTGTAGAGTTAAATGATCTCTCTTGAAAGTAGAATGAGTGATTTGCAGAAGTGCATCAAAACGTGATGTTGTTGTCAAACTTAAACTCAGGTCACACACTGACGCCTGACAAAGGCACAGAGCCCAGGGAGTGAGGTCCCCAGAGCCACAAGTTACTGCATTTATACCAGATCTTTCAGACAAATGGGGATTCAGTTGTAGTTATCATAATGAGTTTGTCACCAGGAAAGACAAGTCTCAAACAAGGAGACAATCAAACGTCACAATGACGTAGAAAAGCAGCTAAAAACAGACAGACAGAAACACATGGGCATTTCATTCTGTTTTGAATTGGAAGAAGACAAGAAGAAACAAGAAACAAACGAATGTGGTATATTTTGTCCAACATAAATGTCCCACACATTCCAAGGTTTTTATATTGTTTTAAGTCCATGATTGTTTTAGTTTGCATCATCTAATTTCTCGCAACGACCTTATTCCTTTCTGCAAGGATGTTCCAAAAGTATCTGTTCATTCTGTCCATCGCAGGAGTTTTGAGGCCCAAGATGAAGTCAATTCTGTAGACAAATAGTCAAAAAATGTCTGATATTCGTGGGTCACTTGGCAACTTGGTAGGCTATAACCCAATTTGTTGTAGAAGACTAGTCGAAGGGTAAATAGTTATCTGAGCGCAACAAGGCCCAAAGGGACTATTTCTGAGGAAACAAGCCATTAAAAAGACCTCCCCACACAATCTCATCAACACCTCAGACCAGGAACAGCCCCAAACAGAAGCTGCAGAATCATCATAATGAGAAACTGCAAACTCCTCAATGCAAAAAGTTGAAATATGTTAGATTTGGAGCATCGCACGTACATCTGACCGTTAAAGTGGCTACTACAGTGGTTTTTAGTGTCAGAGATGAACTTACCAGATAATAACAATAATTTACCAGAGAAAAGTTGTGTGTAGAACCAACAGATGATGTGATGGACTCAATTGAAGAAATTATTACGATAGTCACAACAATCAAATAAGAATAACATTTGATAATCTAAAATGCTTTTTACTTATATGTATATCGTTTTGTGGGGTGCCACAGGGGTCTATGTTGGGACCATTCTTTTTTTTTTTCTACCTATGATCCATGCTTATCTAAAGTGTCAACATTTAACAATCATTACTTGCAGATGAAACACAAGATACAACAACAAACTGCTATATCATCTGAAATGGTGACTCTATAAAAACATGGTCTTTTTTGACAGTAAACAGTAAATGTAATGGGGAGAATTTAAGTGTGACTATGGATAAAAAGATCAATTGTAAAGCATATCCAATATAATAAACAACCTTATCATAACTATATCAACCAAAGCAAGACATGTTTTGAATTATAAATCCCTGTATGTTTTATTGTTCATCAATCATCATAAGCATGTTTAAAATATACAGATATTTGAGGTAATACAACAAAATCACTGGCAAAATATTTGGTTACATTCAGCTGTGTTGATGTATGAAGTCAAAAAACAACTCATGCTATTAAAAATATTGTCATATTGGGGAAATGATATATTTAAGAATCAAATAGTCAGAAGAAATGTGAAAAAACATTGTATATCATTTCATGTGGCTGTTTTGTGGAATGCTTTCCCTGAAGGAATTCTATTTTTTTTTTTAAGATGGGGTAGGTGATTTTCCCTCTGCAAACACAATTTAGGTTTTAAATCTGACAACTTTCTCTCATAAATCCTTCAACGCATTGTTAATATCAATATGTATTAAGTTTTGGCTGCAATTTTGACTTCAAACACTCTTTTTTTCTCTTTTAAAAAGAAACTGGGGAGCTCAGCCGATCAGAACGCTGCATTCTGCTCCCGATTAGAACTAAAATTATTTTTTTGTTGATTTAAAGAGTACTCTGTGGACTAGTTTTTTCACAAAGTGCTGCATTGATCATACAGCTTTTGGTGGAAAACACAAAGTTTACTTATTTACAGCTAAAAAAGTTGGCTACCCCAACTTTAAAACACTCTTTAAATCCAAAATGTATATCAATTATGTTGAATATCTCAAAATGTGCAAATTGTCTTTTTGCAATTGACCCTATGTATAGAAGCTGTTTAATTTGGTGTAATCATCCAGCTTATCAAAATTCACAAATTCATCGTTATTCATTCCTTCAATAAACGTTATTTGCATTTATTTGTGATTTGTGGTCTTTGCTACTGAAATGAAGATAAGTTTGTTATCTTAAGTTCGGGAGCAGGACCACACCACATCTACGCCCCTTCCTGTTGATTCACTATTTAAGCCACGTGTTCACTTACCACCTTTGTCCACTGTTTTCGTGCCCCACCCGCCCTCCCCTTTTTTCCATAAATTATATTCTCTGCTTCTTCTTACAGGTACGGGGAATACGAGGCCCAGGAGCCTAGGCCCCATTGAAGCCAAATCATACAGCTTATTAAATTCACAAATTCATCGTCATTCATTCCTTCAATAAACGTTATTCGCATTTATTTGTGGTTTGTGGTCTTTGCTACTGAAGTTAAGTTTGTTAGACATGCAACCGAAATAAACATTTTCAAACAAACAAAAAAAACAATGAATGACGGCCTACGCTTCCATCACAACATCACGCCTATTTACATTCATCCCACCATTTTCTAGTAAAACGCACCATGATGCATCCTCACTTCTGCATGAATGAATAAACACAGCCCTGTTCTCTTCATAGTACATGTGTTTACCACGGCTGATGGCCCATTGACTTTCACCTTTACAGCAGCGCGCCCAGAGTCAATGTTGACACTGTGAGATCGTCCTCATTAAAGATCTGTGTGGCAGACGATATTCTCACTACACATGCCCGTATATGGTCACTATGAAATCACATGAAGCAGTTAAAATGTTTGCTCTCCCAAAACAGCCTGTGACTCCACTGGATCAAATGGTAGGAGTTTCCTCGCTTCCTGATTCAGTCGTTAAAATTAACAAACTGTAAATTCTAAAGTCGCTGGTAGCTGTTTTACCCATGACTATTACTCTCAGTGTCATCAAAGAAGAAAAAAAGCCTAGTAACAGTAAAAGACACTCTTCTATCATCAATAATGGCTTATAGTACTAGTATCATGGCTGCAGATACTGCATCTCCTCAAGGGAACATATAGACTTAATGATGTTCACAGCCAAAATCTGCGTCTCATTTCACCATAAACCACGGAAGACAAAGAAAAATAAATAAATCCACCACAATCTCCATTAAAATTACAAACAGCTGATGTTTTGTCTGTGAGATATTTTGTTCTCTTCTGAGTTTCAGAATACTCTGTTCTGAATATTGTCTTTAGACTTGTTTGGAGCATTTCTGCGGCATTAGCATATCAGGTAAAACTGCTTTGATTATTTGCATTTTGTAATTTCTTTTGCAGACTTTAGAGATCCATTCATCATTTTTGCATTATAACAAAAACTGCATTTAAACAAGACTTATTTTAGCTAATCGCCAGTAAGTTACAATGTCATGTGAACACAACCTATTGTCAGACCAATGTGAAAGACATTAATCTCAGAAGAGCTGTGAAAGTTCACTGAAAGTTCACGACATCATTTATTTATTTTTTGTTAAATTATTATTATTTGGTTTACTATGAAAGATATATATGGTGATCAATTCACTAACAAGGACCACAACAACAAAAATGCAACTAAGATATTTATGGATGCTGAATGAATAGACAAAATGACGACTGGATCGAGAGACTTTGGATGAGGACAAGCGGGTATGGCCACATGGGGTGGGGTCAAGAGAGCAATGACAAAATGTGCTGTTAGTTCTGTCCTAACAACACCGCACTTCTGGCTCTACTGCGCATGCTCTATGCAAAAAGAGACACTGTCCTTCTGGTTAGCTTTGACGAGAGCTAGCTATTTGGATCAGGTATGAACCGGTGTGACAGACGTTTGGCCCCTGAAGCTTGAGATAGTGTTTTTCCTCGCCATTTTTTCACTCACCTGAATGTAATTCACTCACAAATGTTGATTTAGCAGCATCACTTTTGTCTTCATACAGTGATAAACTCTTGTAGTTAGTTGATAATGGCCCTGGCTCGACTTGTTTCTACAATTTGTGTCAATAAACAGCGTCTCTTTCTGCCTCCTCACTGCGCACGCATCTCCCGTGTTGATAAACAAATAATCCCTCCATAACCAGACGTTTCTGGATAGTTGGAGGTGTGGCCGTGGAAATAAGGGAGGTGTGGTTCGCTGGTGAGAATATTGATGTGGCCCTGCTCCTAAAAGTTAAACATTATACTATTATTAACTCCCATTTTTGCATTTCTTCAAAACAACATTTACAATAATATTTAAAATTCAGGAACAATGCAAAAAAGGATCACCTTGGAGCTTTGTAAGTTTTTGTCCTGCCTGTAAAGCAACGTCTCATATTTTTCTGAGTCACGCGTTATCTCTCTGTTTTGAGCAAATACTGCAAAGAAAAAAAAATCTGTCTAAATTCAAAAAAACAATCTTTGAATAAGTTGTTAGTTGCGTTTTTAGAATTATTATCCATAATGCAAGCTTCTTTGTACTAGGGATGCACTGATCCGAGACTGGGAACGGATATCCGTGCCGATCCAGGAGATTTTGCTGGATCGAGTATCGGTTCAGCCAATACCATTGTTGTGCTTTTAATTGAGCGTAATGAGACTAATTTATTGGCTGATTTTGATCCAGAGCATCTCATAATGTTTGACATTTTTTTCAGATTAGGTTTTAAAGTTGTGACTTGCACTATACATAATAGTGACATAACATTATATGATCAAATGACTTATGTTTTGATAAGAAAAATAAGGTATTTTATTTCTTAAACTAGTATCAATTGATATCGGGTTTCGGCAGAAACCTATAGCTAAAATATCAGAATCGGTACTGGAACAGAAAAAGCTGGTTCATGCATCCCTACTTTGTACACTGACATGCCCTCTTTTCACTCCACGTCTGAAACAGGCTCCTCGATCACGTTTGGTTCAGTTTATCAGTAAGAATCAGCAGAAAGCCGCTCATTCATTTATACAGTGCTCTGCCACATGTTGGGATCTTACCTTTTCCCTTAATCCTGCACTCACTCTTTACGACACTCTTTGATTTGGTTTGGGAAACTGGCATCTGTACAGTCTCTATGTCAGATCATGAGTCAAACCAAAAATACCGTAAAATATGAATAAGTTTGGATTATAATGCAGTTGTATGTGTGTGTCACATGTTTGTCCACTCACTGCTCCAAAAAGGGTCGTCAACAAAGTCACGTCACCTCTTCTGTATTGACGCTGTGACTGGTTGGTTCAGGTAGGCTTCACATGTCACTCCCTGGGGTGTTTCTCTCGCACCATCCCCTGTTGAGTGAGGACACATCAACATCCAGCTTTTCCCTCGAGGATAGCAAAATACGCACGTGTTTCCCAAGTTAAAAGGCTAATTTTGGATCTCCACCAGGGTGAAGTCAAGTGGGATCTGTAGCTACAACAGCAGCTTAAGTTCTGGGACCAGCCATGACCTGAAGTCCAAAAGACAAGGCAGAATAATGTCTGTAATGTGCCGGCACAGAGACATGTTTACCAGTATTATAAGTAGGTGCATATCCCCCTTTTTGGTTTTATAGGTTATAGTGCCCCCAAAGAACCTGTCCTTGGTTCCTCCAGACAGAAAAACTCTGGATGTACGCTCCTACTGTCTCTGGATATTTTTTCGGCATAACTCGATAACGATATTTAGACGATATTTTGTCAATCTAACAGAAATGCGTGAAAACAGTTTGCCTGCGTCAATAGGTTGCTTTCAATTCACAGAATTTGATGATGATGCAATTTTTCCAATGTACAGTTTATCATTGTCATTTCACACATTTTCAATAGAGTGATGTTTCTTATCGACTAAAGCCATTCACGTTTTGCATTACAACAAATTTTATATCTGTGTTAAATATTATAGGTCTATATAATGTCATGATGTCAGACAAATGTGAAATGTATGCTAAATTAATCACCAAAAAGTGTCAAAACATTACACTTATGACCTTAGTTTTAGTTTAAATTGGCTCTTTTTGTGGCATTTTTTCTAGAAACAATATACTCGATATAAAATGTTTGCATATCTCAAAAACAACATTCACGATATTACCTAAAATTCAATATATTGCCCAGCTCTAGTTAGCATTTGTCTAAACTTGGACAAAAATAAAATCACAAGAAAAATACAAATGACAACTAGCACACTCAGACCTGCCCTTTTCAATACAGTGCTTACAGTACATGTACTCACAGATGAGTGAAAGACTTAACCTGTTAAAATGTGAAAATTAACTAGCTAAAGATGAGAATGAACTCATTAACACTTGAAAATTGACTTAAAAACACATCCTTATTCAGATCATACACGTGTCAAGATTTCACTTTGACTAATGTGTTCACCAAAAAATATGTTCTAAAGAGTCTGCCTGATTGTTTCTTTGATGCGTATTGGATTAGTGTGATCTAAAACAAGTATTTCAGATGTTTTTGTGTTTTAAATATATTATAGAAAAAAATGGTGATCTAGTGTCTAGCACAGTGGTTCCCAACCTTTTTTCCTCGAAGCCCCCCTGACTGAACGGGAGACTTGTCGAGCCCCCCTGTTTAAACCAGCGGCCTCTAAATTGTTATTGTATGATGAAAATTAGAATTTAAAACATTGATTTCAGCCAAATAAACAACTATTGTGGTGTTTTGGTGCTCAGATTTGTGTTTTTTACCAGGAAAGTTTCACTTATAACCACTTTTATAACTTGACCCTCTGACCAGACAAAGCTCTGGGGACCCCCTGGAATCTCAGGCGCCCCCCAGGTTGGGAACCACTGGTCTAAGGCAAGCTATTTGATTTCAACTCCCTCTCTCCACATGTTAAACTTCGCTAAAAACATTCTTAGTTCACAGATCTGACATGTAACTTGACCAGTTGGACACATGAATACAAATATATTTACTGCTTGTGCATACGTCTCTCCTTGGCCTAGTACGTGCTACAAAGAGCATCTCTGACGTGTTAGTGCCTTATTAACCATCTTGGACTCTGAGGACTCCAGGGACCGGCCTCCTGCTGGTGCCAGAGTCAGGACTATTTCTTTTAAGTTTTGAGGTGATTGATTATATTTTAATAAGGTGTTGTATTGTGATTTTGATGCATTTTTTCTCCTTTGTAAATAACTTTAAATTGCTTTGTGTATGACTAGCGCTGTATAAACTTGCCTACACCAAGAAACAGTTGTTTTCTATGGAGAAAACAAAAAAAAAACTAACATAAAACATATTTAAAGCTGCCCCTTACTTGAGCATAAAGCCACCTTTACAGTGATGGTAACTGTCAAAGTGCAAAAATAGCTGAGTTTTCTGAGAAACCTCTTCTGACGTTAATGCTGCCGTAACAGTGAATCCAGGAGTGTGTGTGAAGATAAGATTTGTCCGCGGGGCACTTTTAGCATCCTAACCTTTTCATCTGGAGACTGGATTCACCGGAAAATGGACCGAATCTGTAGGTTTAGCCTCCATTTGGTACCAACACAGATCACACCTAAAAGTGCTGCTAAAAGACACAAGGAAAGCATCATCAGCGCTGTTAAACTTGTAAAACGTGACCAAGTTTCATGATATTGATTAAGTAATGGTTTGTTATCAAGGCAGAGAAAGCATTTTAACATAAGCTTGATGACAACAAAACGTGATAGTAGAATACATAGATATGGGAATCAAAAAAAGCATCAATAGGAAGATGCACACTTGTTTATACAATTGAGTAAACCTACATTTAAAGGGCCTATAAAATGCACATATTGATCTGTGTTAAAATGTAAGTTCATCAAAAACACACCTTGAGTTGTGTTATATTCAATTTGCACTATAACTAAAAATAAAATCCTGCTTTTTTAAGCCTGTGTTCTCCACTTTAAACAAAAATGCTTTGTACCACCTTGTGATGTCATTAAGTTGTAATCCAAGAAGTGCTTCACTGTGTTTGTAAACTCTCTCTACTAGAATACCTGCATTCATGTCAACCTTTTCTTTGCCTTTATTTTAACCAAACATCTTAACCTCACAATGCAACGGATAATATTGACAATTTTCAAGTAGTAAGTAAAGTAAGTAAAGTAAAGTAAAGTAAGTAAGTAAGTAAGTGAAGTAAAGTAAGTAAGTAAGTAAAGTAAGTAAGTAAAGTAAGTAAATAAAGTAAGTTAAGTAAGTTAAAGGTGCACTGTGTAACTTTCTGGAGGTGAAAAGTCATCTTCACAGTTCAATAGAATTATAAAGTTAAAACTATATTTTGAGACTTTCTGAACGAAGATTAATAAATTTCATGTCGTAATATGAGAAAAATCAGCTAAAGGAACTTTTACAAGTAAGTGAAGTAAAGTAAGTAAGTAAGTGAGTAAATAAAGTAAGTTAAGTAAGTAAGTAAAGTTAGTAAGCTTTGTTTGTATAGCGCCTTTCACAGATACAAAGCGCGTGAGTTGGTTTACAGGACTACTCAGTGATAGCAGCAGTCGTGGGGCAGCTCAGCAGAAACGATTCGCAGTGGTTCTCAACTTTTTTAGTCGGGACCCCCAAAAAAACAACTGTAGGCATTCGCGACCCCCAAGCACAAAATGTAGGCGACCTGCAAAGTGGTAATGTCTTATGTTTGTTTTTATTTTGAAGCCATAAGCCTGGGTATCTTCTTCTGTAGGCCAGAAAATATGAAGTTATGTATCACTGCATTCGAAGAGTGTCAAACCATGTTTAGGATGTCAATATTAAATTTCACATATCACTAGGGGACCCCCAGAAATCCTTCCGCGACCCCCATGGGGGTCCCGACCCTCAGGTTGAGAACCACTGTTCTACTGTATTGCAAAGTGATGCATTTCAATTGACGTTTAACGAGCAGCTGATTTTAAGACTGCCTTATGAAGAAATCACAAGGTGGAGTATTTTGAGCTTTGGAGATGTAGAATTACTGTAATTGGGATAAATAATATAAAATATTGTTGGAAAATATAGCTAAATAAATAGCTTTTCCATGTAAACTAAATTCTAATAGTTTATTTTAAGCACACACTAGCCCACTCAAGGAAAAGTCTCAGGTTTCTATTATTTATTTAGTACAAAAACATCTAAATTACAAAAACATGGATTTATTTTAAAAAGCTACAAGTAAAATATAATCTAGTCAAATTACACAGTAGTATTATTTTGGCATTAATTACGAGACTAATTACGTTTATTATTCATAAAACGGGTGCACATTATTTATGTTGTCACAAAAAGTCGTAAAGATGATTTTTATTTTACCATTTGCTGAAAATTGCTTCTTTGATCTGGCAACCTGAGTAAACACGGAAGGAAGTGCACATGTCCCGTCCACTGACTTTTCCTCCTGTTATCAAACTACTGCAGTTCTGAACAATGCTTTGGATTTACTGCTAAAATATCCTAAACAGAAGCGTTACAGCTGCTCTCTTTTAGGTGAGAACTGGGAGGAATATTTTACGGTAATTACACAGTTTTTTCTGCTTGTTTTAAGACATTATCCAGAAAAAAAAAAGAACAACATCAAGGGCAGAGGCAGATAAATACAGTAATGACAAAACCAATCCATGAACTTAACGCAGAGTTTCTTACACGTGAGTTCAAAGTTAAAAGAATCGTAAACAATAGCATTAGCATATCATTGCTAAAAAATATGAACGACGTTATATTGACTTGTGAATTTACACAAAATGTAAATCTTGTTGATATAACCAATTTTTATTGTACAAACTTTCATTATTAAATTAACCTAATCTTTACTTACCCATTTACTTCTCTGCTTTGAGCTCGTTGTACTGGATTTTGTTGCGTTCACGTGAAATCAGAGCTTTTTAGACTTCGTAGATAAACATGGATGGGCAGTTGTTTTTTCCCCAGGGCCATGCTCAAGTTCAGACAGAGGGTGGGGAACAAGATTACAATAATTGATGTAACAAAATCTCATTATTGTAAGCATGTTAACAGCTATTTAATATATAATTTTGTGCATTTATTGTCATATTTATTATGAAGTTCAGACACATGTTTCATAGCTAAAAAAAAAAGAAAAAGAAAGGGTAACATTTATTCTCAAAAACGTGCAGGGGGTCTGATTAAAACAGGCTCAGAACCGCAGTTTGCTCAGGTTTAACAGGCTCAGATGTCATTGCTTTTTTTGAACAGTTTATTGGTGAATTTCTGTAATTACACAAAACAAAAGTGAACAGTAGTGTAACTGTATAACTGCTTTGCATTTTCTCATAATAAAAGTGATTGCAATAGAATAGAATTTACAAAAGAATAAAAAATCTAATAATAATCTAAGTAATGACACATGAACAGCACAAAATGTTATCATTTCTGAAGAGCTTTGAAATAATCAAAACTAGTTTAAAGCCAGAAGAATTAAAGAAGGTTCTTCTTTTTGTGTTGAAAAGATTAGTCTATTGTATAAAAATTCAACTTTTAAGTGATCATTTATTTAATCGAAACTGCTATAGAGATGAAGTCTAACCCTTAGTGTCAAATATTTGTACTTTGACAGTACTACAATACAATGTAGAATTATAGCATCTATTCCAAAAAAGATGTGTCATTTTTATCATGAAACATGTATCCAGTGTTTCACATTAAGAGAGGAAACTATGGCAGCCCCATCGTCTAAAAACAACCTGACAATAAACTGATGATTGTAGCATTGTAATCAACATATAGAAGTAATCTACAATCAATGTTTTACTGGTAGAAGCAGTGAATGATATACACCCCCAAAATTGCGGTAAAAACGTATATTCTTATATTCTTGTACCACCACAGACAGTATAAACCTGTAAGACTATTAAATGCTAAACAAAATATTGTTGAACTTAAACTTACCTTTAAAATATTAACTTCAACGTTGTGTAGTATGTATGTATTTCTTATTATGTACTTTTGTATTTATTTTAGTTCCACAATGCAGCCTGTGGTGCACCAGCTTTGGCCCAGGACATGGCAGAGACTCCACAGACCTCTGACTCTGCTGCAGAAGAATCACTCCAGCTGCACCGGACACTCCTCTTCTGCCCCTCCTACCCCTGCACCTGCCTCTCGCCCCCGCGTCCTGCCCCTGGTGTCGCGTCTGTACCAGCCCTCAAACCTGCGGGACGTGGGGCCGGACAGCCGCCTACAGGGCGAACAGACCTGCAAGAGTCAAAGGCTTATGCAGCAGGCGGGACTCATCTACCCCTCCAACCCAGGCTGCTACTACTACCTGCCCTCCACTGTGCGCTCCATGGAGAAACTGGTGAGAGGAATACTCAAACATCTATGTAGTTGTGCTGTCAGAAGTATCAAAAGCCAGATATTTTGAGTAGTATCAAATCTAGATACTCTTTTGAACATATTGAACCTTAGAAAGATGACAAAAGTGACTCTCCTTTTGGAAGAACGACCTCATGATGTGTTGGATAAATATCAATATTGCTTCTCTTGCTTTCCAAGAAGAAGATCATGGGTTCGACTTGTTTGCCTGGGATCCAGAGTCCACGCTTCAGCAAACTGCGAAAAGCGGGTCTGGTCGTCACGCCCCCCGTCTGCGTTTCAGATCAAATCTACATTGTATCGGGCAATCAGATTAGTTTGTTTGCCTAACGCAGATGAAAAAAGAAGCTGATTGGTCGTCTGTCATTTAGACCAAAATCTTAACTTCACTCGGCTCACAATAAAATAGTTTTTTGCTTCGCTCGTTAATTCTGCAGAAATTCACGATGTTTTTCAATCGGGATCATCCATGTTGGTTTTCAGACGGCATAAGATGCATGTCTCTGATTGGCTAATTAATCTGTCAATCACAGTTACAGAAATTTGAAAGAGGGACAAGGCAACCAGACGATATATTTTTTATATATCGTTTGGATTTTCCAGGCAATCGACTCCTGGGTTTCATGATCTCTCTGGGTGGAGTTTGCATGTTCTTCCTGTGTTAACACCGCAGTGCCCAGGGTATTCCCTGTCTAAGACATTGTTTCCCAACCAGGGGTATATGGACCCCAGTGGGTACGCGATCATTTGCTAGGGGGTACTTGGGATGATTGCCGGATTAAAAGAATTGTAGAGTTATAAGTATTGTAGTGTAAAAACAAATATTTGTAGCACATTTTCCAAGTTAAGAACCATTTTTTTGACATAGAAATAATTAAAAAAAATAAAATGCAATGGCTAATTGAAATTATATGAGTAGATATAAAATAACCTTAAAAAACACAACATAAGGGGTACTCTGTGTTTGAGATCATTATTAGGGTGTACTTAATACAAAAAAGGCTGGGAACCACTGGTCTAAGGCCCAAAGTCACTGGACAGACCCCTGATAGAAACATGCTGATCAGAATATGCATTTATCAGATTTAGCAATTTTTTTTAAATAGTCTTTCATTTTTTTATTTATTATTTTTTTGTCATAGCGAGGGTGGAGTATGGAATGCATTTCTTAATATCAAAATTGGTTTGAAATGTAAGTATCGTGACAACAATACTGTCTGAAGATCAATCAAACAAAATGATCATATTGTAATTCACATATTTAATCTTGAATGTAGCTTTTTGCTCAAAATAAGACACTTCTTTTCCGCCCACTTCCCTCATTGATGTGCTTTTTTAAGACTGAGTGAGTGACAGATGGATTTAACCAACTGCAGTTTACAGAATGTGATTTAACTGACTTTGTTGTTTTAAAACTATATTATTATAAATCTCTCAATAAAAAAAACTGATTGAATTGCTCATGATGCAGTACATTTAGTTTATTTTAGTTTCCGTTGTTGTAATATAGTTTTTATTCATATAGATAATTAAAATGATACAAAACAGACGTTCTGCAGTAGATTAAAGCTAAATTACTAGTTTCCATCTGCAGCTGCTGACTTACAGGAATAAACTAGAAAATTAAATTACCTCATATAAAAATACAACAATTCCCAAACAAGGACTGGTATCATGATTCATGTCATTTTAATCTATTGTAATATATATAAGAAGAAGCATATATTTTCTTTCTTGTTGATAATTTTCTTCGCACTAGTGGAGAATTATCTATTTCCTACTGTTTTTAAAGGTTTAAAGTTACAACAATGGCATAAGATGTTATTCATATTATTATATCAGACTGTTTGGTTGGACTATTTTATTGTACGAGCCTTTCTTCTTCTTTACATTATGAGTGAAAACCTTCTTTATCCTGTTCTATTTCTTCTATTCAATATTGTAAAAGGCTAGTCTTATTAATATTTTTGATTGTATCCTGTGAGAAAATCCCAGTATGATAATATTGTTTTGATTTTAAGGTGCGAGTGATCGACCAGGAGATGCAGGCGGTCGGGGGACAGAAGCTGGACATGCCCAGTCTGTGCTCGGCTGATCTGTGGAGAACCAGTCAGAGATGGGAGCTGATGGGGAAGGAGCTGTTTCGGCTAAAGGACCGTCACGGAGCGGACTACTGCCTCGGTCCCACCCACGAGGAGGCGGTCACCACTCTAGTGTCCCACCAGAGCACGCTGTCCCACAGGCAGCTGCCTCTGCTGCTCTATCAGGTACAGGAACAACCATGTCTGTCTAAGGTTCCGGTTCCGGTTGAGTGGACGCTGGCGCGTTTTGCAGCCGCTGCTCACCGGTAACTTTTTAATGATTTTATGCTTTCTACGGATAAATGAAGTGTGACATCCGATTCTAATGGTAGGCAACTCACTAACCTTTCCGTGGACACGTCTCGATCCAGTTGACATTTGTGGATTTACGTCTGGAATCGCAAACTCGGCGGAATGCTGCCGATGTTGCTAAGCTAGCCCACCAGCCCTTACCTGCCCGGTGTATCTGGCGATCACCATCCACAATGTGGCCCTCCGCGTTGTGTATCCGGCTAGCACTAACCTGGATCGTTCTGTGGCCTTTTCATCATCAGCCGGTTGTGGGTCTTCATCAATACACGGCCTCTGAGCTGCTCCGGCTCCGGTACCTGTCTCCATCTTCTCCTCCTCTACTTTACAACCACACGGACGTCTCGCTCCTGCCTCGCCGGAGATACATCCACCGCGGGTCACGCAGAAACTTTCAATATGATTCATCTAATCCCATCGGATCCTTCTGGTCCAGTTCACGTCGGCCTTCGCGGAACACTGGCCGCGTCGTCGACTACAGCGCGCTTGCCAGTCTACCCAAGTCGCCAAACTCCGGCTCTCTCCGGCCCAACATCGCCTCTGTCAACTTCGGCCTCGTCAACATCCGCTCGCTCACAAACAAAGGTCAGCTGATTCAGGACCTCCTTCTCGACCGTAAGATTGACTTTCTTTGCCTGACTGAAACGTGGCAGCAATCCAACGACTTTTCACAATTAAATGACTCCACCCCTCCTGGCTTTGTTTACATCTGCCAACCTCGTGGCTCCGGTCGCGGGGGAGGTCTCGCGATAATTTACCGCGAGAAGTGGAAAGTACTGCCCGTTTCTCTGCCTGTCTTAAGCACCATGGAATGTACAGCATGCATTTTACCTGGCCCCACTCCCACCATTATTGCTACAGTTTATCGACCCCCCAAACCAAACAATGACTTTCTGAATGAATTTGCCAGTGTGTTAAGCCACCTATCCACTCTCTCACCCAATGTAATAGTTCTGGGAGATTATAATATCTGGTTTGAAAACTGTAGCCTTCCTCTCACCAGAGACTTTTCTTCCTGCCTGGACAGCCTTGGTTTTCAGCAATATGTGGATTTTCCAACTCATATTAAAGGACACACTCTGGATTTAGTCTGCTGCTCTGGTCTCGTCCCCTCCAACTGCAGATCTGACAATATCCATATAACCGACCATTTTTTCATCTCATTTGACATCTCACTGCCCCTCTCTACTTCAAAGCCTCCTCGTCTCATCTCATTCAGAAACATAAAGAACATTAACAGCGAAACTCTTTTGTCCTGTATTGAAAACATTGACATTCCGGACTACTTATCTACACCTGATGACTTTGTTTCTCATTACAATAGCAGCCTCCTTAACATACTTAACACTCTAGCTCCAGTCAAAAGCCGTTCTGTCTCTTTTACTCAATCTGCTCCTTGGTATTCCTCTGAACTCCGTCAATTAAAAGCTAAAGGACGACAGTTGGAGCGACTTTACAATAAAACAGGACTCACTATTCACAAGGAAATGCACAAATCACACCTACTTCTATACAAGGACAAAATCACTCAAACCAAAACCAATTATTATTCTGCTCTGATCATTTCGAATGAAGGAAACACTAAATCTCTCTTCAACTTAATAAACTCCATTCTCCAACCTCCTGACTCCCTCCCATCTCACCTGTTTTCCACTGACACCTGCAACTCCCTCCTGCTCTTCTTTAACCAAAAAATTCAGTCCATCCATCATCAGCTTAACTGTCCTCCCCCTGATCTCTCTCCTGAAATATTCTCTGTCTCTCACTCATTCTCTAGTTTCAATCTCCCAGATGTCTCTGAAATTTCTGTCCTCATTCGTAATTCTAAACCTTCCACCTGTCAGCTAGATCCTCTCCCAACATCTTTGGTCAAATCTTCTCTCTCTTCACTTCTCCCACTTATCTCTGCTGTTCTTCTCTCCTCACTCTCCTCTGGAATTGTTCCCTCTGCTTTCAAAACTGCTGCTGTCACTCCTATCCTAAAAAAACCTGGTGCTGATCCCAACAACTTTAACAACCTCCGTCCCATTTCAAATCTTCCTTTTCTTTCCAAAATACTTGAAAAAATTGTCGCTTCTCAGCTCCACTCACATCTTACTCTCAACAGTCTCTATGAACTCTTCCAATCTGGCTTCCGACCCTGTCACAGCACCGAAACTGCTCTTCTAAAAATCACAAACGACCTTCTCACTGCTGCTGATTCTGGACTCATAACCATCCTCATCCTCCTCGACTTAAGTGCAGCTTTCGACACCATTTCTCACTCTATCCTCCTCAACAGACTCTCCTCCCTTGGAATCACTTCTACTCCCCTCCGCTGGTTTCACTCTTATCTTTCTGGCCGCACTCAGTTCATCCAACTCAAATCCTTTCAATCAAATCCCTCTCTTGTCACTTGTGGTGTGCCCCAGGGTTCTATTCTTGGTCCTCTTCTTTTCATCACTTATCTTCTCCCTCTTGGCAATATCTTCCGTAAGTTTAACATCAACTTTCACTGCTTCGCGGTGACACCCAGCTCTACCTCTCAAGCAAGCCCACCTCAGCACTTCCACCCTCCTCTCTCTCCAACTGTCTATCAGAAATAAAAAACTGGTTCACATCTAACTTTCTTAAACTCAATAGTGATAAAACTGAATTCCTTCTTGTAGGCACCAAATCCACCCTTTCCAAAACCAACAACTTCACTCTTTCCATTGACAACTCCACCGTGTCCCCCTCCCTTCAGGTCAAGAGTCTGGGTGTCATCCTCGACAGCTCTCTATCTTTCCAGTCACACATTAATAACATTACTCGGTCTGCCTATTTCCATCTTCGCAACATCAACCGTCTCCGCCCCTCCCTCACTGTCCACTCTGCATCTGCTCTTGTCAATAGCCTTGTCATCTCCCGTCTTGACTATTGCAACTCTCTCCTTTCCGGTCTTCCCCTTAAATCTCTCCATAAACTTCAACTTGTCCAAAACTCAGCTGCACGCATTATCACCAGAACTTCATCTTCCCATCACATCACCCCAGTCCTTCAACAATTACACTGGCTTCCCATCAAATTCAGGATTCATTTCAAAATTCTTCTGTACACTTTCAAAGCTATCCATAATCTTGCTCCTCCCTACCTTTCTGATCTCCTCCACGTAACCACTCCTTCTCGTTCTCTCCGCTCCTCCTCCTCTCTCCAGCTCTCCATCCCCTCTGCTCGTCTCATTACTATGGGGGCAGAGCTTTCAGCCGCTCTGCCCCTCAGCTCTGGAACTCCCTCCCACCCGACATTCGCAATATTGACACTTTGCCTCTGTTCAAAACCAGACTCAAAACCCATCTGTTCAGGATAGCTTTCTCACTGTAATCTTACACTTCCTTTTTCTGTATTGTGTGTTTTTATTATATTTTTCTTATGTGATTGTGTTTTATGTATTTTAATCCTTTGTGAAGTGTCCTTGAGTGTCAAGAAAGGCGCTGTTAAATAAAATGAATTATTATTATTATTATTAAAATATTTGTGTTTTATGAAACAGTGTGAGGCCAGGAGGAAAGTGTTATTTAGGGCTGCAACATTTTCTTTTTTTTGTTATTGATTTTGTTGATTGGTCAAAAAATATTAACAGGGATATTAAATCTTAATTGTAAATATTTCAAATTTTTAAACTAAAATTTTTTTGTATTATTTTTTAAATAACTTCAGTCGTCAAATTAAATTGTTTTCCCCCAAAGGTATTTAATACATCAAACGTTTCATAGCAAGTACCACCTCATATATTGTTTGACTCTCCACATCCAAAACTCAGACTATATTAAACCTAAAATAGAGCTTAAATGGTTTAAATTAGACCAAAATAATAATACGCAATATATAAGGCAATTCCAAATATGAGGACCCAAAACTATGTTTTGGGTGTCTCAAAATAAATATTCAAACTGCAGATGCTGTAATTATCTGCCAATACCAGTGTTGAGATCAAAAATGTCTTTTTTTCTTCCTTTTTGAAACTAAAAGAGCTGATCTTCGCATTTAGGTTTAAATTATGACTACTTTTTCACAATTTCTTTGACACATTGTTAAAGTTGGGGTTTTCCACTAAAAGTAGTGCAGCACTTTGTGATAAAATGAGACCACTGAGTACTGTCTGAAATTAATAATAAAGATTTTTAGATCTTATCTGGAGCTGAATGCAGCGCTCTGATTGGCTGAGCTTGATTGATCCTCTGCAGTTTTACTTTGTTATTTGTAAAACGAAGTTTAAAAAGCCATAACTGCAGCCAAAATGTGTATCTTGATATTAACCATGTGTATAAGGATTTATGCACCGCAAATGCAGTTTCTCCAATACAAACACGCACATTTTTCATTTAACTTTAATCAATCTAAAAAGCGGTTTTAAAATTAAATTTTCCTTTTCTAATTTAAGACATTTTAAGACTTTTTAAGGACCCGCAGTAGCCTTGTTGTATTGACCTTCAGCTGATGCTCGAGTGTTCTAAAAATATGTTTTCACTGATCACCCAACCTGTCCCTGCTCACTTGTCTAGGTCTTCCAGATTTGCAAAATCATACATCTTGTTTTTTAAGTGCACGAATCATCCAGACTTGCTTTAAAGTGCAGGTTTAAAGGACAGGCTAAACTATTAATTTCACTAAAACAATGTTGCGATAATGATATGTAAGATTTCACTAAACATTTTGCTTCATCAAGTTCATCTCAGTTTAGGGCCCTTTTTTTCCACTGTGTAATTATCTTTGCTGCCAGAGGATGGTGCTCTACCTCTTTGTTTTGCCCAATACATAAAATACTAAAGGTTCTCAAGAGCATTTAAGAAAACAGAACAATGCAAACAATACATAATATTAGTTCTTTATTATGAATGTGTTTTAGTGTTTCCAGCTGAAAAAAGGGCACTGGTTTTGGGCTCTGAGTGATGATGAATGATTTATTTAATTTAATTTGACTTGTGCAATTGTTACAACAAAACAATAAGCAAACCTTTCTGCCTGACAACCCATTAATCATCGACCATTTTAATTTCTATGCTGTGAAATATGACGTACAAACATGGGGTCAGCATCACCTACTAGTGTTAAATATGCTTGGACTCACCTCACCACAGGTCAAACACATTTGTTTTTCTGTCCAACAGTCAATGAACCAAATGAGGTGTAAAGTCTGAGCCAGTGAGGAGATAATGTATTAAACCACTGAAGCTTTTTGTTCCTCGACCAGTTTGTAAATGGACACGGCAAACAAAACCACATCAGGCCATTAGAGAAGTGCCAAAAGCTGTCTTCTCTAATACATCGACTTGAAAGTGACGACATGTTTAAAGCTTATAGATATTTACAGACTGAATAAAAAAATCAAATTATGATCCAACACTTTGATAATTCAATAGTATCTTCAAACTGAGATTTAATTTTTGCAGTGCAGTTCTTTAAAGTGAAGCTAAAGACAAAAACTTGGCGTAGCTGACATTTTTCTTTATATAAAGATGCAGAATTTGAGGCGGTGCATCTGTTTTGTGTAATATGTACATCTTCCATTAATAAAGNTCCGCGTTGTGTATCCGGCTAGCACTAACCTGGATCGTTCTGTGGCCTTTTCATCATCAGCCGGTTGTGGGTCTTCATCAATACACGGCCTCTGAGCTGCTCCGGCTCCGGTACCTGTCTCCATCTTCTCCTCCTCTACTTTACAACCACCCGGACGTCTCGCTCCTGCCTCGCCGGAGATACATCCACCGCGGGTCACGCAGAAACTTTCAATATGATTCATCTAATCCCATCGGATCCTTCTGGTCCAGTTCACGTCGGCCTTCGCGGAACACTGGCCGCGTCGTCGACTACAGCGCGCTTGCCAGTCTACCCAAGTCGCCAAACTCCGGCTCTCTCCGGCCCAACATCGCCTCTGTCAACTTCGGCCTCGTCAACATCCGCTCGCTCACAAACAAAGGTCAGCTGATTCAGGACCTCCTTCTCGACCGTAAGATTGACTTTCTTTGCCTGACTGAAACGTGGCAGCAATCCAACGACTTTTCACAATTAAATGACTCCACCCCTCCTGGCTTTGTTTACATCTGCCAACCTCGTGGCTCCGGTCGCGGGGGAGGTCTCGCGATAATTTACCGCGAGAAGTGGAAAGTACTGCCCGTTTCTCTGCCTGTCTTAAGCACCATGGAATGTACAGCATGCATTTTACCTGGCCCCACTCCCACCATTATTGCTACAGTTTATCGACCCCCCAAACCAAACAATGACTTTCTGAATGAATTTGCCAGTGTGTTAAGCCACCTATCCACTCTCTCACCCAATGTAATAGTTCTGGGAGATTATAATATCTGGTTTGAAAACTGTAGCCTTCCTCTCACCAGAGACTTTTCTTCCTGCCTGGACAGCCTTGGTTTTCAGCAATATGTGGATTTTCCAACTCATATTAAAGGACACACTCTGGATTTAGTCTGCTGCTCTGGTCTCGTCCCCTCCAACTGCAGATCTGACAATATCCATATAACCGACCATTTTTTCATCTCATTTGACATCTCACTGCCCCTCTCTACTTCAAAGCCTCCTCGTCTCATCTCATTCAGAAACATAAAGAACATTAACAGCGAAACTCTTTTGTCCTGCATTGAAAACATTGACATTCCGGACTACTTATCTACACCTGATGACTTTGTTTCTCATTACAATAGCAGCCTCCTTAACATACTTAACACTCTAGCTCCAGTCAAAAGCCGTTCTGTCTCTTTTACTCAGTCTGCTCCTTGGTATTCCTCTGAACTCCGTCAATTAAAAGCTAAAGGACGACAGTTGGAGCGACTTTACAATAAAACAGGACTCACTATTCACAAGGAAATGCACAAATCCACACCTATTCTATACAAGGACAAAATCACTCAAACCAAAACCAATTATTATTCTGCTCTGATCATTTCGAATGAAGGAAACACTAAATCTCTCTTCAACTTAATAAACTCCATTCTCCAACCTCCTGACTCCTCCCATCTCACCTGTTTTCCACTGACACCTGCAACTCCCTCCTGCTCTTCTTTAACCAAAAAATTCAGTCCATCCATCATCAGCTTAACTGTCCTCCCCCTGATCTCTCTCCTGAAATATTCTCTGTCTCTCACTCATTCTCTAGTTTCAATCTCCCAGATGTCTCTGAAATTTCTGTCCTCATTCGTAATTCTAAACCTTCCACCTGTCAGCTAGATCCTCTCCCAACATCTTTGGTCAAATCTTCTCTCTCTTCACTTCTCCCACTTATCTCTGCTGTTCTTCTCTCCTCACTCTCCTCTGGAATTGTTCCCTCTGCTTTCAAAACTGCTGCTGTCACTCCTATCCTAAAAAAACCTGGTGCTGATCCCAACAACTTTAACAACCTCCGTCCCATTTCAAATCTTCCTTTTCTTTCCAAAATACTTGAAAAAATTGTCGCTTCTCAGCTCCACTCACATCTTACTCTCAACAGTCTCTATGAACTCTTCCAATCTGGCTTCCGACCTGTCACAGCACCGAAACTGCTCTTCTAAAAATCACAAACGACCTTCTCACTGCTGCTGATTCTGGACTCATAACCATCCTCATCCTCCTCGACTTAAGTGCAGCTTTCGACACCATTTCTCACTCTATCCTCCTCAACAGACTCTCCTCCCTTGGAATCACTTCTACTCCCCTCCGCTGGTTTCACTCTTATCTTTCTGGCCGCACTCAGTTCATCCAACTCAAATCCTTTCAATCAAATCCCTCTCTTGTCACTTGTGGTGTGCCCCAGGGTTCTATTCTTGGTCCTCTTCTTTTCATCACTTATCTTCTCCCTCTTGGCAATATCTTCCGTAAGTTTAACATCAACTTTCACTGCTTCGCGGGTGACACCCAGCTCTACCTCTCAAGCAAGCCCACCTCAGCACTTCCACCCTCCTCTCTCTCCAACTGTCTATCAGAAATAAAAAACTGGTTCACATCTAACTTTCTTAAACTCAATAGTGATAAAACTGAATTCCTTCTTGTAGGCACCAAATCCACCCTTTCCAAAACCAACAACTTCACTCTTTCCATTGACAACTCCACCGTGTCCCCCTCCCTTCAGGTCAAGAGTCTGGGTGTCATCCTCGACAGCTCTCTATCTTTCCAGTCACACATTAATAACATTACTCGGTCTGCCTATTTCCATCTTCGCAACATCAACCGTCTCCGCCCCTCCCTCACTGTCCACTCTGCATCTGCTCTTGTCAATAGCCTTGTCATCTCCCGTCTTGACTATTGCAACTCTCTCCTTTCCGGTCTTCCCCTTAAATCTCTCCATAAACTTCAACTTGTCCAAAACTCAGCTGCACGCATTATCACCAGAACTTCATCTTCCCATCACATCACCCAGTCCTTCAACAATTACACTGGCTTCCCATCAAATTCAGGATTCATTTCAAAATTCTTCTGTACACTTTCAAAGCTATCCATAATCTTGCTCCTCCCTACCTTTCTGATCTCCTCCACGTAACCACTCCTTCTCGTTCTCTCCGCTCCTCCTCCTCTCTCCAGCTCTCCATCCCCTCTGCTCGTCTCATTACTATGGGGGGCAGAGCTTTCAGCCGCTCTGCCCCTCAGCTCTGGAACTCCCTCCCACCCGACATTCGCAATATTGACACTTTGCCTCTGTTCAAAACCAGACTCAAAACCCATCTGTTCAGGATAGCTTTCTCACTGTAATCTTACACTTCCTTTTTCTGTATTGTGTGTTTTTATTATATTTTTCTTATGTGATTGTGTTTTATGTATTTTAATCCTTTGTGAAGTGTCCTTGAGTGTCAAGAAAGGCGCTGTTAAATAAAATGAATTATTATTATTATTATTAAAATATTTGTGTTTTATGAAACAGTGTGAGGCCAGGAGGAAAGTGTTATTTAGGGCTGCAACATTTTCTTTTTTTTGTTATTGATTTTTGTTGATTGGTCAAAAAATATTAACAGGGATATTAAATCTTAATTGTAATATTTCAAATTTTTAAACTAAAATTTTTTTGTATTATTTTTTAAATAACTTCAGTCGTCAAATTAAATTGTTTTCCCCCAAAGGTATTTAATACATCAAACGTTTCATAGCAAGTACCACCTCATATATTGTTTGACTCTCCACATCCAAAACTCAGACTATATTAAACCTAAAATAGAGCTTAAATGGTTTAAATTAGACCAAAATAATAATACGCAATATATAAGGCAATTCCAAATATGAGGACCCAAAACTATGTTTTGGGTGTCTCAAAATAAATATTCAAACTGCAGATGCTGTAATTATCTGCCAATACCAGTGTTGAGATCAAAAATGTCTTTTTTTCTTCCTTTTTGAAACTAAAAGAGCTGATCTTCGCATTTAGGTTTAAATTATGACTACTTTTTCACAATTTCTTTGACACATTGTTAAAGTTGGGGTTTTCCACTAAAAAGTAGTGCAGCACTTTGTGATAAAATGAGACCACTGAGTACTGTCTGAAATTAATAATAAAGATTTTAGATCTTATCTGGAGCTGAATGCAGCGCTCTGATTGGCTGAGCTTGATTGATCCTCTGCAGTTTTACTTTGTTATTTGTAAAACGAAGTTTAAAAGCCATAACTGCAGCCAAAATGTGTATCTTGATATTAACCATGTGTATAAGGATTTATGAGAGAAATTAGTCAGATTTAAAACCTAAACCATGTTTGCAGTGTGAAAATCAGCTACCCCACCTTTAATATTGACACGGATACATTTTTTTTTGGTTGCACTTATGGCTTAAAAATGTATTTTTAACTGGAAAGGACCAGCCAAGCACAACCAATTAGGGTGATGCTTTCAGCTCCTGATTAGAACAATTTTTTTTTATTATTCAATTCAGACAGTACTCAGAGTCCAATGTTTTTATATAAAACCTGCATGTACTAATCTTTGCGTATGAAAGTCAAATTATGCCTAAAACAAATTATATTTTACTTAATTCAGGTAAATGTTTGTGTTCGCTTATTCAAGTCTGTTATTTTTCTTGTGAAATGCCATTTAAGAACATTCTGACAGTGTAGAAACATCACATACTGTATATAAACACATTTTTCATTGCTCATCAGTATTAATATAGTTCGATTTGAGGTTTTCTCTGTACTTCGCATGATTTGAAACCTAAATAAAACTAGCTGCATACAAACTGTGAGATTGTTTTTAATAAAATGGTGTAATAGAAGCAAATTTAACCAGTTATTTTTTTTTTTGGTCTTGACAGATTACCCGTAAATTCCGGGACGAGCCGAAGCCTAAGTTGGGTCTGCTGCGAGGGCGAGAGTTCTACATGAAGGACATGTACTCCTTCGACGTGAGCGAGGAAGCGGCGCATCAGACCTACGAGTCCGTCTGCGAGGCCTACACCAGGCTCTTCACTCGCCTGGGCCTGCGGTGCGTTCAGGTGCAGGCCGACACCGGAAACATCGGCGGCACGCTGTCTCACGAATTCCAGCTGCCGGCAGACATCGGTGAAGACAAGCTTTTGGTTTGTGGGTCCTGCTCTTTCTCTGCTAACGTAGAGACTTTGTCGGCGGATCAAACTGACTGTCCCAAGTGCAAAACAGGAACACTAGCGCAATCTAAAGGTATAGAGGTCGGACACACGTTTTATTTGGGTAAGAAGTATTCTCAAATGTTCAACGCTGCGTTTAGTAACTCCCAAAACAAGCCTACGATCATTGAAATGGGCTGTTATGGTCTTGGAGTTACTCGTATTCTCGCGGCCGCCATCGAAGTCTTATCAACAGAAGATGAGATCCGCTGGCCGGACCTGCTGGCTCCTTACCAAGTGTGTGTCTTACCCCCGAAAAAGGGCAGTAAAGCAGACGAAGCCTCGAGTTTAGCTGTAGAAATGGCTCACAGTTTAGGAGAAGCCCTGCCCCGTTTGAAAGGAGAAGTGGTCCTGGATGATCGCACTCACATGACCATCGGGAAAAGGCTGAAAGACGCCAAAAGACTGGGCTACCCTTACGTGATCGTAGTGGGACAGGGCGCGTTAGAGGAGCAGCCCAAGTTTGAGGTTATCTGCCAGAAAAATGAAGAGACAGTATTTCTGACTAAAGATGGACTCTTAGATCTGCTGCGCAATGTGGAAACTGTTTGAATTAAATGATGATTGTGTGTACAGGTGATGGGAAAAAATAAATAAAAACTTTTTTATATATATGACATTTTGTCCAATTTATTTTGTTTATAGATTTAAACATGTCTGTACTTTATTATCAGTGTTGGGGAATAAGTACTGAAAAAGTAATTAGTTACTCGTTACTTATTACTTTTAAAAAATGTAATTAGTTACACTACTTAGTTACTGCCCCAAGAAAGTAACTTAGTTACATTACTTTAGGATTACTTTGTGTGTATTATTGCAAACATCGATCATAAATGGCATTTAAGCATTTAAGTTGCTTAAATAGGCTCAAATTTAGTAAAATCAATATTAAAAATGATTCTGGGCCCTGTTCCAGCTGGAGATCTCTCTCTCTAAAATAAGTCACTTTTGGGGGTTTTTCTTACTTAAAAGTAACTAAGAGTATTTTGTTAGTAACTGTAAAGTATTTTTACAGTAACTAAGTTACACTACTAGTTACTCAAAAATGTAATCTAATTACAGTAACTAAGTTACACCCAACACTGTGTATTATACATTTCTCTTAGGAAAATACACAGGTTACACTATAAACATATTTTCTTTTTTGTTTGCCAGTGCATACTTTGTTTATACTTATTTTATTTCAGCACCAATTGGGCAGAACTTAATAGTGATTGTACTGTATAACAGTGTTTCCCAACCAGGGGTACATGGACCGCAGAGGGTACGTGACCATTTCCCAGGGGGTACTTGGGATGATTGCAGATTTAAAAGAAAGGTACAGTTGCAAGTATTGTGATGCAAAAAAAATATTTTGCATCACATTTTACATGTTAAGAGGCAATTGGTTTTGAAAATAAATAAATTAAAACTATAGCTACAATGCAATGATTCTAAATGAAAATGTATGATTAAAGACAAAATACCACTAAAAAACACATGACATAGAGGGTACTTTGTGTGTGAGGCCATGATGAAGGGGTACTCAAAACGAAAAAGGTTGAGAACCACTGCTGTATAACAGTTTTTTTTTGTCTCCTTGTCCAGTGATCTATTTGATTTATAATTACATACATATTACATATTTATTCTCCCTGCAGTTATGTATCAGAAATAACAAAAATGTTAAGACATCCCGACAATAAAAAGAACAAACAGAAGCAGCTCGTTGTTTTATTCAACTACAGTTGTACAAGTTTAATAATTGCATTACATTGCAACTCTTTTTTTAGGCAAAGCATTAGACAAGATAAACATATACATGAATACAAACATTAACACAAACATAAACACATATCAGACATTCATTTTCAAGCAAAGAGTATAACAAGAAAAGAAAAACACAAAAAGGGAAAATATATTAAATAATAAAAACAAAATAACACTAATGAGAATATTATTAAATCAAGTATAATAATAAGCATTCAGGTGAAAAGGAGAATATTTACAAGAGTATTAATTTATAGTATACATGAGATATTGAAAGAGCTTTTTTGCATGTTAAGCCAGTGACAGTGAACGAATAAAAAAAGAGAACCTTTATTTATTTTCTGAGATACAAAGCCCAACATGGCAACATCAACCCGGAACTATAGCGTCAGTTTTTGTTTCCACACGGACCATTTAGCGGGTCACACTGACGCTTCACATGTGAAAACACGGAGCTGGACAGTTGAGTTTTTTCTCTTCAGATTTCTCTAATATTTACTTTTTGGAGTAGTTTTTCATCACAAAAATCTACAATCATGGCCAACGACAGTGAAGAAGATGGATGGGACGCTTTAATGGACAAATTCAAGACCGAGAAATACAAGTATGGCTTTAACGAGGAGACCTGGGAAGAGGTAACAACAGTTTATTACATATATTTGCCGATCACATAAAAAAATAAGAAAAATACAGATGAGTTTTGATTATAAGACTTGTTTTCTGTAGTGGAGACTTTTATAAAGGCAATCTTTCTTTTTAAACACGTGGACATTAACAGTTAAGAATGTGCTGTGATAATCTATAAGAGCACGTTAAGCAAGAATACTTTTTACCTTACATAAAAGCAAACCAGCGTTTTATAGTAGACTGCATGAATAATACAGGGAATGTCTCTGTTTTGTTTATATTTTGGATTTCAAAACAAAAAACAAACTTGGGTGTAGGCAAAACACTTACCAGGGGTACATGAATGATTTCAGACTTTAAAAGGTACGTGTAATGTGACCTAGAGTTTGTCTTGGTTTCGTAGCTTGTTGATATTTTACTTTTCTACATAAACAAAAAGTAGTAGGTTTATGTTCCGATAAATGTTATTTGTGGTCAATTGATTAATACTAATATGAGGTTTTGAGCATATATTTCATTAAAAGACGAAATACAAAATAAACAATTGACAATATTATGCTAGGAAATTGATACATTTATCTAAAACTCATAATAAGGGGGTACTTGGAAGATGAGACAACAGGCCTTTTCCCACTGTAGGAACTTTTTTCAGTTCTTGGTACTTTTTTAGTTCCTGTCCCCATTTTGGGAGCGTTCACACAGAGCAGGAACTATGGACTGGGGCCACACTTTAGGAACTTTTTTAGCTCCTGCTCTGGGGCAGGTACTTTCCACTCAGACCAGGAACCTTTTGGTGACACAAGCACATTTACAATGTTAACTTTGTTTGGAAACAAGTTTTACACATTCTCACATTTAGATAAACTTTCCTTATCCTTAAGAAAATTATTTAAAGGCAGTAACTCCCAAAATTTATTTATTTAATTTGTAAATAGTAGCCTATATTACTATTATTAAAAATTACAGTGAATATTTCAGTTTTATCTTTAATTCCAGTGATGTTTTTAAGTTTTGCACATTATAGTTTTTTGTGGAATTGAAAAAACAACAACTTTTGTTTTCCTAACACCACTTAATGAATTATTTAAATGTTCCAGACTTTATTGGTGCTAATGTTAAAGCTAGTTAGACCCACTTTCAGAAACTGCTGCTGTGTGAACACAAACATGGGGACAGGGTAGTTCCTCTGACTAAACAGGGACTGGAGAAATGTGGGGACTAGTTCTTGGTACTTTCATGTGGGAAAACGCCTAACATTTAGGGGGTACTCAGGACAAAAAAAGGTTGGGAACCACTGCTCTAAACAATAAAATAAAGTGCCTTTGACAGGTTTAAGATGCCTGGAGGGAGGCCTGTTTAAAATGTTTATAAGCATTTTACAGATTATTTTCCAGTTCAGTTCTTTTGTAGGATTAAGATTTTACTACTTTGTTAATAAATGAGAGATTAACAAGTTGCTGTAATGTTGTACACAGGGCAAAAACTTCACTAAAGTAGAAGTATTATTTTTTATTATACTGAGAAAACTGCATCGAAACATATTTTTGTTCCACAGACTTCAATTTCTTTTTCTGCTTTTGCATTTTTTCCACAAATTCGTTTTTTCATACTGCAGATATTATTATTACAGATATAATTAAATTAGGAAATCCACTCTTTGCTTTTGTTTTGTTTAATTTGCTGAAACCATGTGCTGTAATTTCAGGAGATGGACAGAATTCCTCTTTTCATGAAGGAAGTTCCAGACGTAATCGACCCAGAGAAGTATCCAGAACTGACAGCTCTTCAGACAATGATCCACGACGAGGACCGAACGCCTGAAGGTACCTCCTGTTTAGTGCAATACTGTATACTATTTTATCATTTAGCATTATAAGTTCACTCTCTGTTAACTGAGAGAATGGGAAAAACAATGTGGATTCTCATTTTGATATCATAACAAAACAAATATAATATAAAGTCTACTACAGTTCTTTTGGCTTTACAGATAGTCTATGACCTTGTCCCCACGAAGACAAAACGAGGATAGTTTTAAAAACGATCTGTGTAAAGTTGGAGCTGGCTTAGGATTTATCATCGTAAAAATGAATCTGTAAATCCAGCCTGAATCCGGTGTAATACCTGTATCTGACCAGAGTGTGGCGCTGTGACACTGACACAAACAGGAAGTAGAAGTGACGCAATAAGGTAAAAAAAAAAGTAAAAAAAAAGGTTTAACGTAAACAAAAACTTAGCGGAGAACTTTTCACAAACTTCACAAACATTCTAAATGAACAACATGGATCTAAAACCTCCAGAAGAGACACAGAAAGTGGATTTATGCTTCAGAATCTTTGGAATATTTGACAACGTTTTAATACAGATTTAATGGAGATTGTAAGGGATTTATTTTTGTTTTTCTTTATGTTTTCTGTGGTTTATGGTGAAATTAGACGCAGATTTTCACAGTGAACATCATATAAAGGTCAGTACTTTCTGCAGATGAGACGTAACTCTGGGGCAGTGATGTCACCGTGGAAAAAAAAAAATCCGGATACAGCGTAACTGCGGAGACGCTAAAGCGGAGTTTTGAAATCTTTTCACCCTGAGAGGTGGTTTCAGAAATCTTCGTTTTCAGTGTCCTAAAACTCCGGCTTCGTGGGGACGATGTGTGGTTCAGGACAAATATTTGTACTGAAACGCCTGAGCTTGGCTTCGTGGGGACGGGCCCTAAAGGCTCGTGCAGACAAGATGCGATGAGCAGCATGATGGCTTGAAATCCCATACATGTGTTTGTCAGCGGATAAATGCACTGAGCATCGCCTTGGCAGAGCGGAGAAATGACAGCTTTGAGAGGCGCTGCTCCTCTCGCTACAGATAAATTCTGTACAGAAAGGGCTTCATTTGACAAAGTTAACAAGGACACAGCGGTGTTTTGATCGGATTCAACTTAGAAGAATTAGTACTTTTGTCCATGATCACTTAACGTTTATATGACCGGTTTTGCTTGTTTTAGATAAGTAGATTAGTAGTTGTATTTTTCCCAGCAAATATGACATATGTAGAGGTAAACCTACAACTGTTACCTAGCAACCGCATTGTAAATGTGGGCCGAAACCCACATAAATGACACAGATCTTATGATTTAGCAAATTATAATATTTTGTAACACTCAAATTGTGTTAAAAAGATTGTTTAAACTCCCAAAAAACGGTGTCAGTTTTGTGTGAATTGTCTTTAATTGGGCTCTTTTTGACAACACATGTGGAGGGATTCTGTTTTAGAACTCAGACTACTTTCTGAAATTTGTTATATATCAATTTCTTCCTAAATTGCAGTTTAACAGCTATGATGAATATTTACCACAAGAACTATCATACCAAACGAAGTCAGAATTAGAAAAATATGATAATCTGTCATATGGGCTTAAAACATCATGCACTGAGTTTATTCAAATTTAAATATTTCAGCTCTCTTCCTCATTGGTCTGTACGTCTTTTCACTCGACTGGGTGGAACTACAGTGACAGATCGCGTCCTGTCTGCATGAGTCTTTAGGGACGTAGGAGAGCTGTGGTCTTGTTTCCAAACTTTAGATAACAAACTTATCTTCATACAGAAAAGCTCCACCAGCAAAAATGACATAGAGCACTTTTATCATCTTTCATCTTTGTTATTTTATTTTATTTTTTTGTAGAAAAAGCAGAAGATTTGAAAAATGAAGGCAATTCATATTTCAAAAAGAAGAAGTACAAACAGGCTCTGATTTCCTACACGGCGGCTCTGGTAGTGAAGTGCGACAGTGTGGATCTGAACACCGTCATTTACTCCAACCGAGCCGCAGCGCACTTTTATCTGGGTAAAGATCATTGACGTCATATTTTGTAACGAGGCCTGTATTACAATTGAAGCTACATTTCCTTTTCTTGCAGGAAATATGCGTTCTGCGTTAAAGGATGCTACGATTGCTAAGAAGCTAAAGCCAGATCACCTCAAAGCCTTGATCAGAGGTAACAAAGTACACCCATTAGTTGCTTTTGTTTTTTTAAGGCTGTCCTGTCTGTTAAGTGAAAAGAAAGAAAAACACAAATAACCTGTAAATAAAAAGTCAAAGCATTAATTTCCAAGTCACATACATTAACTTCTGACATAATAATGATCATAAGTGACCTGTGTTCATTCCGATAGGGGCTCAGTGCTGCATTGAGCTGAAAAACTTTGCTGAAGCCTTAAAATGGTGCGACGAGGGACTGAAGCTGCATCCCACGGACAAGAAGCTACAGGAGCTCCGAGCCTCAGCCGACAAACACAAGGTAACGAATTAGAAACAAGCTGGTTTTATCCCTCTTTTAACCAAGAGTCTTGACAGTGAAAGATTAACCTGGGCAATCCAATTTATTGTCCCTAAAAGTCCAGATTCTCAGATTTTATTTAGTGCTTTGAATCTCTTATACATATCTTTCCTCCCCAACACCACAGATAGCATGTACAGTATAACATTGTCCTAATAAAACATTACCTACTAGGGCTGTACTACTATTGGTACCGGGATATATCGTGGCAAACATTTTGGTAAAACGCATATCGATACAGGGAGGCATTTCAGGATACTTAAACTCATCAAAATTGTACACTTCTGACCCTGGACTGTTGCTTTAACTCTGAACTGTTGAGCTGAAAGTGACTTCTCCGTAAAAATCTTGTATCAAACATTAAGATCAATGTGAAAACACCATTCTTCTGCATTGAGGCATCTCACATAAGCAAAATTACATTCTCAACATTGATTTTAAGGAGTCCTGTGCTCAAAAACAGGTTGAAAACATTTTTACTAAACATATGCAATACTTTTCTATAGTTTTTTCTACATTTTCTTATTTTTGTCAGTAAAATATATCTTGATATGCATTGTATTGAGGGAAAGCTCTTGGCCATACCCAGCCCTTTTACCTACCATCATCTACTGTGACCCAAAGATTTTTTCAACTGTGACTCCCAAATAAATATCCATATTGACGACCCCCAAACACAAAGTGTATTCTACTTTCAAAGTGATTGAGAAGTCTATAGTCTTATTTTTGAGCCTGGATGAACTGATTTATTGTTCAGCAAAAAGGAATCTTCATTTGAACATATTTTAAGATATCAATGTTCATTTTTTCATAACCTTATAGGCTCTGTGCACAGAATGTCAGTTGGCTTGTTTATATTCAAAGTTAAGGTTAGGTTAGGGTTAAGGTTAAGGTTAAGGTACACTTTATTGTCCCCGTAGGGAGATTTGTCCTCTGCATTTGACCCATCCTTCAATGCCTCTGGGGCATCTCCTCAGGAGCAGTGATCGCCACAGTGCAGTGCTCGGGACCCATCTCCAGGTGTTCTTGCTAGGCTTGGTCAGGACTACAGTAGCTGGAGGATATTACCCTAACATGCATGTTATTGGTAGCTAACATCTGTATTGGTAGCTAACATCTGTATTTATGAACACTTCCTGTTTGCATTTAAACACACATGCATCTCTTTTTAAACACACCTATAGTGAAATATTTCTCTGAATTGTTAAGTTTTTAACATGTTTTCTAGAAAAATATTAACCCCAACTCACTGTTCACTGTCTGATCTAAAGAGTATTTATTAGTTTTGAACTGTAGTGAAAACCTCATAGAACTGAACTGAACAGGAAATGTTACACAAGTTCACTATTTTAAACATAAACAAGCCAACTGATTTTTTCGTGCACACAGCCAATTCAACCCTCAAAAATCATGTTGCCGCCACCAGTTTTATGTCCTTAAAGAAAGCTAAGTAACATTTTAATCTTGTTATAGGTCTTGTAAGTCTCCAAGATGGTCACATGTGTCTTTTTGGATCATTTTAATGGTAACACTTGTGTTTTAGAGGGCGGCGGACAGAGATGCCAGAAAAGCCAAACTGAAAGAAAAGAAGCTGCTTGGGGAGAAAGAAATTCTACTCAGCGCTATAAAGGTAATGTACTGTTCAGAGTTATAAAATATACGGTAGTAATATATGGAAATATTATACACTGTATGTCTAATGGTTTCACTTGTTGAGTTCTTACTTGAAAGACAAAAACATGATTAAGAAGAGTCTTAGATTAGAACAATACAGCAAACCTAAACAGTCTTTTTAAATCTAAGCTAGTAGCAAATATTATTAACCTCAGGGACTGCAGATGGCATCTCTGTTTTTTTAACTTAATGTTTCAGTACATTGTCCCTTCAAATAAAGACTAAACTAACTTAACTAAACCCAATTTTTTTTAACCAATTATAGATACATCATGTTCATATGTTTGTTTGTTTGCACACAGGACAGAGGAATTAAACTCTTCCCATCCACCCGGCCTCAGCGCGGCTCTGACAGTGAAGATGAGGAGGGTGATTCTTCCTCTCGAGGCGTCTCACAGCTCAGTCTGGACGGTCTGAGTTCACAGGAGGTCACCGGAGCTCAGGTCTACCTAAACCAGGAGGATGGCGCCCTCTACTGGCCCGTGCTGTTCCTGTATCCTGAGCACCAGCAGAGCGACTTCATCTCTGCCTTCTGTGAAAACCACTGGTGAGTATCTGCTTATGTAAAGAGTCTGCAAACTTTACCAACAAAAGAGCAGCATTAGCTCAATTTTAAGCAAATTAAAGTCAGATTATCTGTATTTAGTGATAGAGTATTATTTCAATTTTATCACAAAGAACAACACAACTTTAGGATCTTGTAAGCACGAATGTATACTCTGGTGTATTTTAATTTTTCAAGTAGAACAGCTTATTACATTAGATTAGCTTTGGCCCAATTTATTACATAGTTGCTGGGTAACTTGTGGTCATTAATGAACAGGAAGTACATTTTTAATCCCCAAAAATGACCAAATTGGGATGGATTTTGTGAAATTTAAATATAATTAAATTAACTTAATTTTAGTGTTGTGTCAAAGGCACTTTAGTGAGATTTTTTAAAAGTGTGGGTGCTTGTTCAAATGAGTATTTAGTTTCTATACTAGTTTGAGTATTGATGAGAATCTGATTTTCTATGGTTTTGACAAACCTAACATCTCTAGGACAGCCCTATTCAACAAGGCTCGGGTGCCAAATCAGCCCTCCAAAAATCTGACCCAGCCCTCTAATCACTTTCCAAATATTACAAAAATATAATTTTTCTGAGTTACTACTCTGGAAATGATGGTCAGTTTAAATCCCTTAATGTGTCAGTACTGTGTTTGAACTAGGCACTATAGTTACCTTGATTTTATTGTATTTTTACTGTCTAAAAATAAGATTTGTCAATGAATCTAGTGTGTTTTTCTTGCTTCAATTCCAGTTGAGTTTTTGATTCATTTCCAGTGGAAAAAAAGTGGAAAAGTTTTAGAAAAAACAATCACCTTTGTTCTTGTTTTACTGACAAATCTTATTTGAAGACAGTTAAAATATGCCCAAATAAACATGAATCAAATTTATTCACTCATTATCCATTTTAAGATGCTTCAGTCCTGATTTAATTCCGTTTTAGACCTTCTTTACTCTCGGTTTAAATCTGGTTCAATGTTGAGATTCGGTTCAGATTTGGTTATGTGGACTGCAGCAATAGTCACTATGGTTTCTATCACCATAGAAACAAATCTATCCTGTGAATATTTGGTGGAACCTCATGTCAAAAGTGACGACATACAGGTGCTGGCCAGTAAATTAGAATACCATCAAAAACTTGATTTATCTCAGTAATTCCATTCAAAAAGTGAAACTTGTACATTATATTCATACAATTGCACACAGACCGATGTATTTCCAATGTTTGTTTTTTTTTATTTTGATATTTTTAAGTGACAACTAATGAAAACTCCAAATTTGGTATCTCAAAAAATTAGAATATTGAAAAGGCCAATGAAAAAAAAAGTTGTTGTTTTTTTAATGTTGGCCAACTGAAAAGAAAGAACATGAAAAGAATGCGCATGGATAGCACTCAATACTTAGTCGGGGCTCCTTTTGCCTCAATCACTGCATTAATGCGGCGTGGCATGGACTCGATCTGTCTGTGGCACTGCTCAGGTGTTATGAGAGCCTAGGTTGCTCTGATAGTCGTCTTCAGCTCCTCTGCATTGTTGGGTCTAGCGTCTTGCATCTTCCGCTTCACAATACCCCATAGATTTTCTATGGGGTTAAGGTCAGGTGAGTTTGCTGGCCAATCAAGGACAGGGATACCATGGTCCTTGAACCAGGTACTGGTGGTTTGGCACTGTGTGCAGGTGAATATTCTAATTTTCTGAGATACTGAATTTGGTGTTTTCATTAGCTGTCAGTTGTAATAATAAAAATGAAAATTAATAAACACTTGAAATATATCACTATGTGTGGAAGGAAAGTATACAGTATACAAGTTTCACGTTTTGAATGGAATTACTGAAATAATTCAACTTTTTGATGATATTCTAATTTACTGGCCAGCACCTGTATTGTGCAATCACTTGGCCCAGAAGCCATGATCCTCAGTCAAATCTGGCCCTCTGGACATTTTATTTGAATAGCCCAGCTCTAGGATGTCCTCAAGCGACATTACCTCAGCTCAAATTTGAGAATCTTTTCAAGTCACTTTTTCATTCTAAGCAACTAATTGATTACCAGAATAATTGTTAGTTGCACTGTCCCTTTAACAAATAACTGCATATCACACCACACCTGTGACATAGTTTGAGAAGATACTGCTTTAACATAAATCTTGTAAACTAACATCTATGTCAAAAACTATTTATTTATTTATTGCCTCTTCCAGTTTTTCCGATCACCTGTCTGTCATGTTTGGTGAGGAGCTTCCACCTTGGGACACAGATCAGAAGTACAGCCCTTCCAATCTGCTGGTTTGTACTTCTGTTACACACAATCACGCTCGTGCAGCTGCTTTTACAACAACTACAGTATAATCCCTCTCTTGTGTTTTCAGCTGTTTTTTGAAGATGAACTAAAAGAGACATTATACCAGGTCGACGTC
The DNA here is from genome assembly GCA_038363315.1 of Mugilogobius chulae. Lineage (NCBI taxonomy): Eukaryota > Metazoa > Chordata > Actinopteri > Gobiiformes > Gobiidae > Mugilogobius > Mugilogobius chulae. Next base: position 98,501 of record JBBPFD010000053.1, read on the forward strand.
CAGACTTCACTTCTGCAAGTACAACAGCATCAACGGTAATTTAATCACATTTACTCCAGTAGTTAAAGATTGTAAGGAGGATTTTGCAAAGAAAGACAAATCATTCTTTTACATGAAAACTGCTCCTCGACTTTCAAACAGAGTGGCAACATTGTGAGAAACACAATAGAGAAAATACACTTCTTTGCTGTTTATAACTTTATCTTTATTCCTGGAATTTTTGTTACATAAATTAACTAAATATGGTTGCATGGAAATTGACTGTCACGTCCTTTTTCGTACCGGAAGACCCGATTCGTCCGGAAGTTCAATTTTTTTTCCGAAATAAAATGGAAAAGAAGGGCTGTTTTTGGTTCTTTTTTTAAACACATAATACTATCGTCATCCACAAGCCCTATATTCATTACTCACAGCCGTTATTTGCCTTTTAGCAGTTTATCTAGTGTAATACAAGAGTTTGATCTTTCTGTTCAACCCTTGAACGCATCATCACACGTGACCTTCTGCGCCTCGAAAAATATTGTTTTTGGCGATTTCTTAAACAACACTTTTCATTATTTGTTCATAAACAGTTAAATAATTCACGAAGAAAGACTGTTTAGATTAAAAACAAGATTTTTACATTATTATTTTCAATGTGTGCATGTTCTAATCACACTTCCGGACGAATCGGGTCTGCCAGTACGAAAGGGGACGCGAACTTTACAAACTGATTTGCTTACAACAGCCAGTGCCTCTTTTTCCTATTTCAGCTACTATTTCTGCCACTCAGTTATAACATAAAGGCCCAGATTTATCAAGCATTTGCTCATGTGCAAAGTAGGTTAGGGGGAGCAAAACCTTGGCAGAGATGACATTTTTTTCTCTCATACACACTAAAGATGCAGAATTTGAGGAGGTTCATATCTGTTTTGTTTAGTTTGTTGTTTGTGCATCTTCCAATATTAAAGTTTGTGTAAAATGCTCATAAAAAATAACACATGATTTTTTCTAGTTTTGCTCCAGCAATTTAGCACCTGGCTTGATAAGTCAGACCCTAAGATTGTTGTCTTATCTGCATGACTTCTAAATTATAGACAGCTATGCATAAAAAACTAGGAAGCCTTGTTTTTGTATTGGCCAACATTTTACTGACTCCAACGTGTCTTCAGTGCAATTTTACGATTCAGTTTTGTACAAGGCTGTTACACATGGATACAATTATTTCAACTGAGTTTGACAGCCTTTTAAGTCTTACATTTGTTGTTGTAAGGCTTAAAAATGTTTGCACAGGTCTTAAATTCGTTATTTCTGTCAGACTTTTGGATGTATTTCACTCGGCTGCAGCTTTTTCTGTCGTAATATTCTCGATAATATAACACAACTGGTGTGTTTCGTCTGTTGTTATTTGGTGGATTGGATTAAATCAGGGGTGGGCAATTACTTTTTTCAGAGGGCCATGTTTGAATCCAGACAAAGGGCTAGACCACAATCATTGAAAGAATTTGTTATTATTGCAAGTACGTTTTGTATAAAAAATCGGCTACTTATCTTTTATTATTGCACTGATTAATCACAGGTGCAAACACTTGGCCAAGTCAATCAAATAAAAGAACTATACACTGCAAAAAATGTGATTCTGGATTTGCTAAAACGTCTTGCATTTTAATCTTTATTTGTTGTGGTTAAGATGATTTTAGTTGATGGACTAAGATTATTTAACTTGCTTCAAGGTTGCACGTTAAACCTAGAGTAGATAATATAGATAATAAAAGGATAAGAGTAATGCCAATTCTCAAAAATATGTCGGGGGCCAGATTAAAACAAGTAGAGGGCTGCAGTTTTCCCAGGTCTGGATAAGATGGACTGCTTGATTGCTGTTTAAATTGGGTTATTAAATTGGGTTATTTTTTGTTAATTCATTAATTCTCTCTTAAAGGGAACCCTGGTTATGAAGACAAATCTGGCTAAAACACTAGTACTGGTCATGTTTATTAAAATAAATTACAAACAAATGTATAACTGCCGACTGTTTTTTATAAAATTGTCATTGTCTATGTTGTTTTCAAGCCACTGGGAGCCGCCATTTTGGTGGATGACATAAAATAGTGTTTCCATGGTTACTCCCACAATTTCAACTGAGAACAGTTGCCACAAAAACACCACTGACAGTGTCCAGTTCTTGCCTCTTCCTCTTGATTATCTTCAGTTTTACTAGATTCCACATAATCGTTCTGTATTTGGCTTTGCTCCGGCTCAAACTGACAAGGTTTAACCCAGGAATTCATGTTGCTTAGTTACCTGCTACTGCCTGTTACCTTGACAACACTATTTTAAGTCATAACCACAGCAAAATTTAAAACACTATTTTAATAAAACTACAAATACTTCCAGGTATTTGTCCTGTATTTATAGAAGTAATGATATTATAAGTGTTTTAGGGTAAACATGTGATTATATCCAGGGTTCACTTTAAAAAGCCCTCTGGAAAAGAATCAGCATAGTGAAATACTGTAGGTTACAACTTGCACGTGATCCTAAAAAGTCTTACATTTACCTCTCGATACCGGCAGAAACCCTGTTAATAGTTTCGCTATGATGTAACTTGTTCTGTACAAGTGTTGCAAAAGCATTCATTTTATTTCACTACATTTCCTTAAAAAAAACAGGAAGGGCCACATGCTTTGATATTTTATTCGTTTCGGTGTTGTTCCTAAACTACACAGGACAATGATAATCCCACGCAACAGGAAATCTACTGATGAGATAAGGATCAAAGTCTTTGTTTCCTCATAAATTCTTTACATTCTTTCTGCTAAAGCACTTTCTGTTTTGTTTGCAGGTATTTCGTCAAAGCGGGGACGCCAAGTTTCATCATTTTAGTGAAAGACTCGCCGTACTGCAAACAATATTTATCTGGGAAGAAAGTGAAGAGGCTTTAGAAGAAAAATTGATTCGTTTGAACAATATATTAAACTGTACATGTGTATGAAGATAAATGTTCAAATGTTCTTCTAAACGAGCAAAAACTTGTGACTGAAATCTCATTAATGCTCACTTCAAGCGGGCACATTATGATTTTTCTGTTTGGGCATCTGACATGGACATTAATGTTGCCTGTCTCCATGACGACAAAAGTAGTTAGTTTTGTGAAGAGGTGAACCTACAGCAGCAATGTTTATGTTTATGTCCACATTATTTGTAAACCAGGGCTGTCCAAACTTGTTTTCATCAAGGGTCACGTGTTAAAATACAGACAAGGTGAAGGGCCATTGACTGTGCACAGAATGACAGTTGGCTTGTTTATATTATTTCCTGTTCAATTGACCCTTTCACATTGTCAGACTTTAGCGTTAGCATAAAATGTTCTTCACATTTGTAAGATATTTAACACCAACAACTCATTGTTCTCCACCTGATCTTTTGTAATTTTTCATTTTAGGCTGAGGTAGTGAAAACCTCATAGAAATGAACTAAACAGGAAATGAACCTGCCGGCAAGATGGCAACATTTTTGAAAACAAATAAACCAACTGACTGCTGTGCACAGAGCCAATTCATTTGTATGGAGTCTTTTGAACTCTAAAATGATTAAATGTGTGGAAAATCAGGCAATAAACTGAGTTTTGATTGATGTCTTTGAAAACGTTTGTGAAAACACACTATTTAAATGTTAATAAAATTGAGCAAACAGCTCAGAGCAGAGGAACTTCAAGCTTCAAGGTCACTTTTATAAGTGTAGAAAGTACAAGATTTCATGTGACTTTATCAAAAATAAACTATTAAACTTTCATAAGACTTTTTTTATTTCTTGTGATTGGCGATAAAGTTACAACTGACAGAAAACTCTTTTGCTGTTTCTTGCAGCTTAAGCATTGAAAATATGGTTAAGCTAACTAATGACTTTGATTGGGAATGACCGAGCCATAGAAAAATGGTCTTGCAGTGAAAAATCATAAGTTAGAAAGAGCCACAAAGCCTTTATTCAGCTTTAGAACTTTAAAATGACAGCAAAGTGCTTAAAATTAGCTTTGCAAATGGCAGATACTTAAGCAGTTAACTAAAATGTCCAAGAACTGTATTTTCGACCAGTTCTACAGGAAACTTATGAACCAAGGTCGAAGTTTGGACATGCCTGTTGTAAACAAACACTTGTAATTGAATGTGCTCTGTGTAACTTTACTAACCACAGCTTGACTCTGATGATGTTACTGCTTTTGCCTAATTGTATGGCATTGAAAAACTTGCTTTATTACAATGAGCGTGAGCGTGCCTCTTCACGGGCATCTGAAGAAACTTGTAAGAAGGGCAAGGTGATTGGGAAAAGTAATCACAACTTTATTGTCATATTGACTTTCGATTCAATTATTTCATCTTTTCAAAAACATTACATTTTACTCTAGCTACGATTCCATTGTATGTGGATTTTTCGATTGCTCAGCTCTACTTGTAAGTTGGCCTGACAGTGCATTATGACATATTAAAGCTATAATGTGTAACATGACTGTTAACCCTCCACCGTGTTGTATACAGATCTTTTAAACATTGTCACTGTAGGAAAGCATCTCATAATGAAATATTCAGTTGACTGAATACTGTTTTATTCCAGTGTTTAATTAAACTTTTATTGTCAGTGAACTTTGATGTGATTTGTTGATCATTTTTGGCAAAATAAACATTGGATTTTACAGAATGTACAATTCCTTTTATTGAGTTTATACAACACGACATACTCACATTTTGATGAACAAAAATACATCAAATATTAAAGCTGGTGTAGCTAACTTTTGTAGTTACAAATTAGTGACCTGTGTGCTTTCCAGTAAAAAGCTATGATAAATGCAGCACTTTGTGAATAAGTGAGACCACTGTGCACTGTCTGAACTGAATAATGAAGAATGTTATAGCTCTTATCATAACCAAATGCTGCTCTCTGATTGGCTGTGCTCGGGTGGTCCTCTCCAGTTTCACTTTGCTGATTGTAAAGTGTTTTTTTCAGCCATAATTGTAACCAAAATTAATACAATTTGATATTAACCATTTGTGGAAGGATTTAGGAGAAGAAGTTGTCAGATTTAAAGTCTAAATTGTGTTTGAAAATCAGCTACCCCATCTTTAAATGATCACTTTGTAATGTCTAGTTTATGAATCCAGACTATGAGCTGATTGTGACAGTTTGATTGACGACTGGAGCAGGATTCATCATCATCGGAGCGGACTCATCATCATCGGGCGGACTCATCATCATCATCGGGGCCGGCTGCGTGTTCACCACATTGGTCACGTTCACTTTGGTCGGAGTTTTGTCACGATTTTGAGCTCGCGGTGCATCTGACACCAGGAGCACCACATGCAGAAGCAGGAAGTGCAGATGTCTTTGCACAAACTGCCCTGGAAGAAAGAATATTCATGTTTAAAGTGACACTGTACTTGTAGAAATAGATCTATTTTATGCTATAAGATGCACACTCTCTCCTTTCTCTCTCTCTTCCTCTCTCTTTCTCCTACTCTCTCCCTCATCTCTTTCTCTCAGACTCCTCCCACCCCACACTCTCTCTCCTCTGTTCTTCCTCTCTTGCTTACTCGTTCTCCCTCTCTTAATTCTTTTCTCTCTTGCTAATTCTCTCTCTGATCACTCTCCTGTTTGTTTGTCTGTCTGTGTCTTTCACTCTCTCTTCTCACTTTTTTCTTTTTCTCCTCTCTCCTGCTCACACTCTCTTTGACTCTCTCTCCCACATCTGTCTCCCCCTCTCTTACACACTCTCTTCCTCTTTCTGCATCTTTCTCTCTTTCTCTCTCTCTCTTTGTGTCTCTTTCTTTCTCTTACTCTGTCTCCCTCTCTCTCTGTGTGTCTGTCTCTTTCTCTCTCTCTGTCTGTCTCTCTCTGTTTCTTTCTTTCTCTCTTTCTGTCTCTCTGTTTCTTTCTCTCTCTCTCTGTCTCTTTGTCTCTGTTTCTTTCTTTCTCTCTGTCTCTTTCTCTCTGTCTCTTTTCTCACCCAGTCTCTTTGTCTCTGTTTCTTTGTCTCTCTCTCTCTGTCTCTTTCTCTGTTTCTTTATTTCTCTCTCTCTCTTTGTCTCTGTTTCTTTCTTTCTCTCTCTCTTTGTCTCTGTTTCTTTCTCTCTCTCTCTCTCTCCTGTCTCTTTCTCTCTGTGTCTCTTTCTTTCTTTCTCTGTGTTTCTTTATCTCTTTCTGTCTCTCTCCGTTTCTTCTCTCTCTGTCTCTTGTCTCTGTTTCTTCTTTCTCCTGTCTCTCTCTCTGTCTCTTTTCTCCCGTCTCTTTGTCTCTGTTCTTGTCTCTTCTCTCTCCCTGTCTCTTTTCTTTCTTTCTTTCTCCCTGTCTCTGTTTCTTTCTTTCTCTCTCCCTGTCTCTGTTTCTTTCTTTCTCTCTCCCTGTCTCTTTGTCTCTCTCTGTCTCTTTCACTCTGTCTCTCTTTCTCTGTGTTTCTCTCTCTCTCACCTTACTGACCTAATAACTTTTTCCTTTGTACAATTTGTCTTCGGTCCAACAAAACATATGCTTTTATCCAAGTCTATTGTGAGCTAAAAAGAGAGGCTTATAAAATATAATTTCTTCAATCAAAGTCATAAAACATTAAAGTAGACGTTGATTAATCTGTCCCTTTTCATAACCTAGTTCTTGTTGGTTTTACTTCTGCTTCTGAACCATTGATTTAAAAGTATTTAGTTGAAATTTCTGCTGGACAAATCTTCTTACTTTAATCTTGTATCGATGCCTGAGGGCCACTCTGAGCCCAAACAAAGCTGGTGGGACACAGGGGATCCCACACGAGGCCAGGATCGCCGGGCTGAAGATGTCACACAGCGGGAGGCAGATGTTCTCCTGGAATTTACCCGAAACTGTGCAGGCGAGGCAGGGGCAGCACCAGAAGCCGTAGCAGCCTGGAGGACCACAAACAGTTACAGACATACTTTTACTCAAAAACCTTTACCTTTGTAGGTTTTAAATGATTGCGCAGGTCCTAATTTTTAATAAAGCAATTTCTGTGTCAATTTTCTGAACTAATTCACACCACTGCAGCTTGGTTGTAACATTCTCAATAATGTTCTCGACAATATAAAACAATTTGTGTTTCTTCTACTGTTAATTGGTTAATGAAAGATGAAAGGCTCGATTTTGCTTTTCGTCTTGTTTATTCATTAGATTTTTCACAATTGTAGCTAAATATAAAATTATATCTTAAGAAACCCTTTGGAAAAGAACCCTTGTTGTGAAATGCTATAGGTCACGATTTGTGAACAGGTTTTAATTTTTGTGTTAAAAAGTCTTAACTTTGACCCCTCGATCCTTGCAAAAAACTGTTTATAATTTATTAAGTAAAGATAAATACAACGCACAATTGTATAGGTCTACACTGCAAAAAAAACTATAGGTCTAGACTTGCTTAAAGTGACTTGGATTCTGAATTTTAATCTGGAATTGATTGTTTTGACTGGATAAGATTTAATTGCTTGTGTAATGTAGAATATTTCACTCGTTTCAAGGTGTTTCTGACTGGTTTTTTTTAAAAAGAACAGAAAATTAAATTTGGCTTGAAATAAGAAGCAATGTCTTGAAATCTGTTTGAAACAAGAAAAATTATCTAGGTCTCTAACAGAGCTTAAATTAGTCAAAATGCTTGAATCTGGGAATCAAGCAATTTTAACTTTTTGCTGTGTAAAGACTATAATTCATTTATTATTTGATGTCTTTTAAATGTATCACTTAACTTTGTTCCAAGTCTAGTCCAAACTCAAAATAAATGGTTCTCACATGTTTTTGAGTCTGCAAAACAGTCACAGAGGCCAGTGCTCCACTCCACGTGATCAGCCTTTGAGTATTTCGCCATGGCAACGATTTAGGATTGATTGATCTGCAAAAATATCTAAAACAAAAACAACAAAAAAAAAAAAGCAAAAATGGTTAGTGTAAAAACAAACAACATCAGTCTTTTCATAAATTCAAAACCCTAAAAATTGATTAAGTGACATGATAATTAACAATGAATAAATGACTAAATGCAGATTAAGCGTGAGTGTACAGTGAGATGTTTTACCTGAGGAGCTGGAGTCCTGGGCCGGTCTGTGGACGACTGATGGGACAAGACCGGCTTATAAATCGCTGCTGAAATACAAGATTCCTGTAAAACCTGAATATGCTGCTAAAAGGAAAAGAAAACTATAGCATAGAAGACGTTTAATTATCCAAGAAAGACTTCCTGGTGTCGTGAACATAAATGTTGTAAATCAGTCATCAGAGAATTTGCATAAACTTGTTTCTGTAGTGAAGACAACTATGTGCAGTTACTGTGCTCAGAGTACGGCAGTCAATTTATCTATCTATCATTTAAATGTACGAAAAGTTAAGCACATTTCCAGTTTGTTTCAAAAAATGTTTTGTGTTTTATTTAATCCACTAACTCTCAACAGTAATATCCCTTTTAAGTAAGTTAGAATTAAACAGCAACAAATCCTATGGGGAAAAAATTATTAACATTTAATTTTTTTTTTTTTTTTTTAATCATGATTTATTTTATTATGCTTTTTCTGAATTATTACAGTTTTTAAGTTTATTAATTGAAATACAATAAAAATATGTATATTAAGCAAATACATTTTGTAAAAAACATGTGAGCATTTTATATGGTGCTGAATTATGTCCATAAATTATAAAATTTATGGTTCTAAGCTCATAACTGTACATCTACGCTAACTATCATATATAACTTATCTGTATGTTATTGAAGATGTGGTTGATGGAACGTCTCATGTCACTAAAAGTTAAGATCATTATATTTAATAAGATTTTATGAAACACTTAACAAATTTCATCCCAATTAAAATGGGTTAGTGCTAGATAGTGGGTCCAGAGGGACAAAATGTATGTGCTACGACTTCTGCGAGCTTCCCTATTGGCTAAATCCTACGCGAAGGCCACAGGGAAGACTGTACTCCCATCAGGCCTGGCGATGATTGGAGCATGCCCAAGCCTCCACAGACCTGGTCTATTGCGCTTAAAGGCATCTACAAAATGCAAGCACACAGGCTGCTCCTTTGAAGGATGCCAAACAGTGTGCAGCACAGAGTAAAATAACAGCGTTTATCAAGAGCACCTGTACTATGTATGTAATAAAGGAATATGCAAGGCCACCTCTATGAAAAGCACTTGCACATCCTTAAGTACATTTGGTAACCGAAAAGTCCACCTTCTGAAGAGTGCCTAACAAAGCATAGCACAAAACAGAAGTCCACAGTGCCCAATTGATCAAAATGGAAAAGGGCATGCACCCCTGTTTAGAAATGTCGGACGCCCAAGCCTAGAGGAGTGACTGACCTCACCGTAACCACCAGGTACGTTAATGGTGTCACACACAAATAAAGATTGAGCTGGGTGACCCTGGAGGTCTGAGATCACAATCTTAAGCAAACAAGCCGGGTTGGGCCTAACCACAACAAGCCAAATCTAAGCTATAGGGCAGTTCTGCTGGGTGCATCGATACCACACACAAGTCTATTGTTCTCTTAGCAAAAACGAGAACCATCTAAAGGGCGGCCCAATTCAGCAGACTTTAAACAGGGCACCTCTCAGTCTGACAGACATGTCACCACTCTGCGTTATCTGACAGAAGATGCATGTTTTGCCTCCGGAAGTGCATCATTTGTCCCTGTTCTCCCCTGGGTGGAATTTGAAAACCAGCGCTGATGGAATTTCCTAAGGAGCAGGCGCATAGAAGTGCATAACTTCCTCAGCGCCAGCCATGGCTCTTACAGTGAGTCCAGGCACTAGCAAATGTGATAAGACTTGCCAATGAATGAACCACGTGATTCAAGGGAAACAGAGGAAAGGGCTAATAACCCTTTGCTCTTGTAGTGGAGAGCAGGACCACGATACACATGTCTGAGTGATGCTGCAGCAAGTCCCGGGTGCACAGAAGACACACACAGAAGACACCTGTGCTATGTGATCTCAGAGACTTGCAGAACTATACCCCTAGACCGCAACTTGCCACAAACTCCACTCTGTGTTGTGCCATGTATGCACATAACCACCAGAGATGGTAGATTCCCGTCGAGTTGTTGCTGTGATTGGCTAAGCACAAATAAGGTAGGCCGCTCACCCAATCAGCTCGGAGTATTTCACTAAACGCTCCACCTTTCCCGAACGCTTTTATAGTCAAGTTCCAGATGGATACTGTGGAACCAAATGTAGTTCAACAGATCCATGGCATGCCATAGTTGCACACATGATTGTGTAATACTAGTGCTAACACGCCACTGACATTGCAGTGGAACAGGTTACACACAAGATAATGTAATGTAAATCAGCCTTTGCAAAAAAAAAAAAAAAAAATGCATCCACATTTTACTCTAGCTAAATATGGACGAGTCGACACGACTGAATCACAATTTTTCAATAGCTCAGCTCTACTTGTAAGTTGGCCTAACAGTGCAAAGTAAGATATTCAAGCTGAAATGTGTAACATGACTGCAGACACTCCACCATGTTGTATGCAGATCTTTTATCGTTGTCACGTACTATTGTCTTCTATACTATTACAATATTCTGAATAATAACTCCTTTTGTGTATTGTTATTATTTATTTATTTCTGTTTTTTTTTAATTTATTTTGTTATTATTTTATTATCATTATTTATTTATTCATTATCTTTAATACCATTGTAATAATGGTAGTACGGTTAATATGAACTACTTACCAACTATGTTGTATTGATGTACTTGTAATGCTGTTTTAATGTTTCTTATGGATGTCATTACCTGTGTATTGGTGCATTTCTGGTTTCTGTGCATTTAATTTGCAGGAGTGTGGAGAGGTGTGAGTGAGCAAGTGTGTCTTGTCTTGTTTTGTTTGTTTCTTAAATACTGTTTCAGTATAACAATTGTACTGATTGTTATGTACTGTTATATGTTTTATGTTTGGACCCCCTCGAAAACGAGATGGCACATCTCAAGGGCATTCCATAAATAAAAATAAAAGAAATAAACGTAGAAAAGCATCCCAAAGAAAACATCCCATTATGAAAGAATTAATCATGAGTTTAATAAATACTTTTATCCTCTGGTTGTGTGTAATTTGAGATCTCAGCAATTTCATTTATAGTGTCTGTTGATCATGTGTTGCAAACAAACATTGAGACACTCTAAAAAATATATATTTTGGGTAGACTTTATTTTATTTTCATTGTACGTTTTACAAAATGTACAATCCATTTTCTTGTATTGAGTTCATACACAATGCACTGCACAACAATATGATCACAACACAGATGGCTGCTGTATAAGTTGTAAAATATTTAGCAATTTCTGTCACATATTCAAATGTATTTCACACTTCTGCAGCTTTGTCTGGAAATTCTCACAAATATTCAATAATATAACACATGATGACTTGTTTCTTCTGCTGTTATTTGGTTGATGAAACAGATTGAAGGCTCGGTTGCTGTACAAATTGCGTTCTTTTTGTTAATTTATTAGATTTTTTATAATTGTATCAAAGTATAAATTTTACCTTAAGAATCCCTCTGGAAAAGAAGCTGCACTGTGAAATATCGCAGGTCACAACTTGTATGTTAGGTTTTGTGGTCTTTAAAAACTCATACATTTTACTTCTTGATCACTGCAGAAACCCTTTCTACCAGTAAAACAATATCAAACATAAATTTTATACTCCTTGAGCTCATGTAAACCCAGACTATGAGCTGATTGTGACAGTATGGTTGACGACTGGAGTTGGATTCATCATCACTGGAGCCGGACTCATCATCATCGGCGCAGGACTCATCATCATCGGAGCAGGACTCATCATCATCGGAGCAGGACTCATCATCATCATTGGGGCCGGCTGCGCGTTCACCACATTGGTCACGTTCACTTTGGTCGGGGTTTTGTCTCTGAATTGGAGCTCGCGGTGCATCTGACACCAGGAACACCACATGCAGAAGCTGGAAGTGCAGATGTCTTTGCATAAACTGCCCTGGAAGAAAGAAGGTAAGGTAAGGTAGGTAAGGTAAGGTAAGGTAAGGTAAGGTAGGTAAAGTAAAGTAAAGTAAGGTAAGATAAGGTAAGGTAGGTAAGGTAAGGTAGGTAAAGTAAGGTAAGGTAAGGTAAGGTATGGTAAGGTAGGTAAAGTAAAGTAAGGTAAGGTAAGGTAAGGTAAGGTAAGGTAGGTAAAGTAAAGTAAGGTAAGGTAAGGTAAGGTAAGGTAAGGTAGGTAAAGTAAAGTAAGGTAAGGTAAGGTAGGTAAAGTAAGGTAAGGTAAGGTAGGTAAAGTAAGGTAAGGGCGGCATGTTAACATGCATGTTAGGGTAATATCCTCCATCTTTAGAATGGCCAATTTGACTGTAACCAAGAGGGTCACTACAACTAACTAACCAACCAACCAACCAACCAACCAACCAACCAACCAACCAACCCTTTCTTCTAAATATACAGAAGTTGGTTTATTTTTAATGAGAAAATGCACAAAATTAAAAATATAGGAAAAGGGTGGCAGGCACAGAACATATCCTCTTGATGCCTTAAGGGGAAATTATTGTGTTTTTTTAAAAATACAGTATTTAGTAAGAAACTAGAACATATGCAGATCAGTATCTTTCCTTTTGTTCATTGTAACACAAAGTTGATCTAAAACGGCTTAAAAATAGGAACAGCTACTGACTTCCTGTTCAAAACTGCAGAAGTCATAGGAAAAGATTTGTTGCTTTTTTCATTTTCAAATGTAACTGTAAAAAGCAACAGATTTTTAAAAACTATTTTTCATTGTTGGAACGTGAACATGGGGTAGTATTGAACCATATAAGCTTCACTTTGAGTATTCATCTTTTGAATTATATCAAGTAAATACAGACAAGTGGGAGGGGATAGGTGGTAGGTGAGAACAGGGATTTCTGAGCACTTGAGCCCCAGTTGTCATGTATGTGAGATGTTTCTAACCCCTCCACTCCCTCTCTCACTTGCTTAAATCTGACTCTCTCTCTCTTCTTTCTCTGTTTTTTCCACTCTCTTTCTCACTCGACCCCCCCCCCCTCCATCTCTCTCTGTCTCATCTTTGATAATAATCGCGCTTTTCAGAGCAACGCAAAGATGCTTTATACGAGAACAAACTCTCTTACTCACTCTCTGACCCCTTCTCTCTTTCTCTTTCTTTCCCATTCCCCCTCTCACTATCTCTCTCTCCTCTCTCTTACAATTCTGTCTCTTTCTTGGTGCAACAAAAAAACACATCAGCTTTTATTCAAGTCTATTCTTGGCTACACAGAGATGCTTATAGAAACTTGAAACTGAAACTATTCCAGATACTAACATTTCTACTAAAATATAATTTCCTCCAATCAAAGTAATGTTAGGAAACACTTTTGTAGCAAAAGAAAGGCTCATTAAAGTAGATGTTGATTAATCTGTCCCTTTTCATAGCCTAGTTCTTGTCTATTGTTGTTTTTACTTCTGCTTACTTCTGCTTACTTCTGCTTCCATTGATTTAGTTACAATTTCTGCTGGACAAATTCTTCTTACTTTAATCTTGTATCGATGCCTGAAGGCCACTCTGAGCCCAAACAAAGCTGGTGGGACACAGGGGATCCCACACGAGGCCATGATCGCCGGGCTGAAGATGTCACACAGCGGGAGGCAGATGTTCTCCTGAAATCTGCTCGAAACTGTGCAGGCGAGGCAGGGGCAGCACCAGAAGCCGTAGCAGCCTGGAGGACCACAAACAGTTACAGACACACTTTTACCCTTAAAAATAAAACTTTGCAATTCTGAACAAAACATATTTACAACACACAAATGCAGGGCAAAGGAATATAATTTATTAATTATTCAGGGTTTCTGCAGTGTCTTAAAAAGTATAAATTGGTCTTAATCAGAAGTTTGAATTTAAGGCCTTTATTAAAACAGTCTTAATTTGCTTTTGTAGTAGGTTTTTAAAATTATTGCACAAGCCCTACATTCAGGTTGGTGTATAAATGGCTTTCTTTCTTCTTAATATATTTTTCATAGCAAAATATAAAATTCTATCTTAAAGGTGGGGTAGCTAACTTTTTTAGTTGTAAATGACTAAATTTTGTGCTTTCCACTATAAAGTATGTAGTAAATACAGCACTTTGTGAAAAAATTAGACCTTCAGCACTGTCTGAACTGAATAATAAAGAATTTTAGTTAAAATCAGGAGCTGATTGGCTGAACTTGGGGCGGTCACTCCTGTTTCACTTTGTTGTTCGAAAAAGACGTTTATAAACCATAAATCCAACCAAAATGAATAATGTCGATATTTACCATGTGTTGAAGGATTTATAAGAGGAAGTTTTCAGATTTAAAATCTAAATTGTGTTTGCAGTGTGAAAATCAACTACCCCACCTTTAAGAAGCCCTCTGGAAAAGCAGCAGCACAAGTCACGGCTTGCAAATAGGTCGTAATTTGTATGTTTGGGGTCTTCTTAATTTATTTCCGACATCCCATCGAAGGGTCGTCCCACTTTTTCTTGAGTCAATCAGCCATTCTGGGTTTAATCAGTCAGTTTCTGGTGTAAACTTTTAATAAAAAAAAAATCCCCCAAAATTAAAAAAATTCTATAGGACTTTTGTATTGGCTCCACCTGAATTATTTTGAGTCATTTTAGCTCCCAAAAACTCTTTTTTTTTTTTTTTTACCCCAGTTACCTCTGGCTTTTGCAGAGGAATTGTCAAAACCCAAAATATGCCAAATATACACAAGCTATACAAATCCTGGTAACACTTTATAATAACTACATCTTGATAAGCCTTAACAAGCTCTAAATAAAGCATGAATAATGGCTAACTCATCATGAACAAATGTGAAATAAATGAATTAAAACGTTTATTAAGGCTTTATAACAACTTAATTACCACAAGCCCTTCTCCTCAACCCTAAATCCTAACCTTAGCTCATTAAGAAAGAAGTTACTAAGCCTTAATACACTTTTTTCATTGGCTCATGAATTTTTAACTCTTTAATCATGATTTATTAAGGCTAATTAAGGTGTAGTTATTATAAAGTGGTACCCAAATCCTTATATTTACCGGAAAAAAAAAGTGAATATTAGATTCTGTTTTTGTTTTGTGTGGAGATAGTTTTCACTTCTGATTAGAGTCTGTTTGTCATCAATGCTAAACTACAGGGATAAAGCTTCAAAAGACTCCATTTGCTTGTGCCATTGTGCATTTAGTTTGAAATTTAGATGATTTTAGTCAGATGTGTGAGGGAAAAAAGGCCTGAAGGTCTTAACCTTTCGATCCCTGCAGAAACCCTGATTATTATGATGCATTGTTGTTGTCCAAGTGTATTCCAAACTCAAAATAAATGGTTACTCACATGTTTTTGTGTCTGCGAAACAGTCACAGAGGCCACTGCTCCACTCCACTTCATCAGCCTTTGAGTATTTCGCCATGACAACGATTTAGGATAATCTGCACAAATATCTGAGAAAAAAATGTAAAAACAAACAGCAGTCTTTTCATTAAAATGCAAAACCCTAAAAATGTGCTTTATGGCGCGATTAATTAACAATGAATACATGACTAAATGCAGATACTTAACTTCTACATACAGTGAGATGTTTTACCTGAGGAGCTGGAGTCCTGGGCCGGTCTGTGGACGACTGATGGGACAAGACCGGCTTATAAATCGCTGCTGAAATACAAGATTCCTGTAAAACCTGAATATTGTGCTGAATGGAAAAGAGAACTATAGCATAAAGAACATTTAGTTATTCAAGAAAAACTTCCTAGTATTGTGAACATAAATGTTATAAATCAGAGAATTTGCATAAACTTGTCTCTCTAATAGTGAATTGTCTCTCTAATAGCAGTTACAGTGCTCAGAGTATGGCAGTCCATATCCATTTCTTATATAAAAGTTAAGCATAAATTTTCTGTTTGTTTCTAAAAATGTTTTTATTCAGTCCACTAAATGAGTTTAATGAAACATTTCAAGTTTTCTCAAAATGAATTTTGCAGCAGCAACATCACCTTTTAAGCAACAAATACTTACTCATCTTACTCAGTTCAAGTCTGATTTATTATTTTAGTAATGAAAAAACTTCTCATTTCACTAAAACAAGGTTAAGATCATTATATTTAAGATTTTATCCCAGTTAAAACGAGTTAGTGCTAGAGGGTCGGATCCAGAGGGACGAAAGTGAGCTGGTTGCCATAGTAATGAGTTTATTTCTGTTATCTCTGGGCCTAAACGGTTTTGTTCTTTATTGTAACCTTTACCCAAACCTTTTTCCTAAACTTACCCATTCCCCTCAACTTTATCATCGTACCCCCAGACGCGATTATCTTACATTTACCCAAAAAGATTAAAAATGCACTCTGAAGAAGCTGCGTTCACATGACATCACAACAATAATATTTAATACACATGAGGATTGAGGAGCTTGTTGTAAAACAAAAGGTGAATGGGTCTAGACCTGGGTTGCCCAAACTTTTTCCTCAGTGGGCCAGAATTAATATTCTTTTTCCCCAAAGGGGCAATATGAATGATTTTGGAACATGCCGAGGGCCAAACCTAATTTTATGTTGGATCCAAAAACTTAACTTGTAATAGTCTATGAACATGTCTTGATTGGTCAAACTGATTTGGTCAAACTGATTTGGTGCACTTTGACAATCTTTTCAACTTAAAATGTATCAGACAGACAATCTTAACAAACCTCAACAACTGTTTGTGGGCAAATTAAACCGCTTGGAGGGCCGCGTTTGGCCCCGAGCCAAACTTTGGGCACCACTGGTCTAGACAATAAAAACAGCCAATTGAAAATATGTGACAGTAGCATCAACTTCTGTTATGTGGATGTAACCTATTGACGTAAAAAAAAAAATCGTCTGAATAGTTATTCAAAAAAAATCCAGATATTAATTTTTGTCAATATCACCCAGCTCTACAGGCGACCACGTAATATATTGGGTCAAAACTCCTCTGTGTAACAAACTTCACTTTCACTTTCGTTAAAATCACGAGCCCGGCTCATAAAAAGTATTTCAAAAATGTTCTCGCCTGTAGTGTGATGTCATAGATCTCTGCTGCTCTTCCTGTTTTTTTCCTTCACAAACTTGTTGATTCATGTAAAGCTATCATGTGTATTTACAACATATGCTTATCTACCACATAGAGTTAACCCTTTAGATGCTATGATTTTTAATTTGAAATCCAGTCCAGTAAATATAGAGACTATAAACTTGATCCTGGAGAGCTGACATCTCTCATTGTAATTTTATATAATAACCACAACTACAGAGTTGAATCATACATTTTCCAAGCTAGTGAAACTTAGAAGAAACTGAAAACCTGGAGTCTAAACAAGCGGCACCCTGAATAAGATAAGATATCCTTTATTTGTCCCACAATGGGAAAATTCCAGTGTTGCAACGCACATTTTAAGAACAGCAAGGAAAATAGGATACAGTTGTGCAATCAAACAAGATAGTTTAAAGTAGACTTAAAGTATATATAAAGTTACAATAGTTAAAAAACTCTTATTTACAATAAATGTTTGCTATGGCACAGTGCAGGATATGACAGGATAAATAGATAAAGTGGCATCAGTATATAGTATATAGTGTTATGTACAATATATGGCTATGATTATGTAGAACTGCAGGATATGAACAGGATAAATAACCAGTAATAAATATGAAATAAAAGTACTGTATGACTAAAAGAATGACAGCAGAATTGCTACTTTGGTGCCTTTAACATTAGAAAATTGTTAAAGGAGATTTCTGTATATTAATTAATTCACATTTTGTTCATTGTAAAACACAAAATTGATCTAAAATGACTTAAAAATGACTCTTAACTTTAAAAAGTCACAGACACTAAATTACTATGTACTGTTTTTGTTGTTGGAAGTGACTACATGACAATTTCCAATCCCATGTTTTACTTAGCATCTGAATGTTTTAATAAATGCAAGTAAATATCGACAAGTGGTCGATAGGTGGTAAGTGGAGACAGGGATTTTCTGACTACCAACATTCATTTTAGACTGAGGTAAGCAAGCTGTTAGCATCTCTGAAAATAAACAAGCCAACTGACTTCAGTGCACAGAGCCAATTGTGTGTAAGTGTACAGTTGTGCAATGGGGCCATCTGCTGGCTGTAAATTGTTTTACAAACTCTGTGACTCTAGTGACATAAAATACTTTATTTTTTAGAAACAAAACTATAATGCCATTTATACATGACTCATGAAAAAGTTACAAACTGTCAAGTATCAAACTTTTCAGTAATTGTTTAAAATAGTACAGTAATGATTACCACATTTAATTCCACTTGCAACCAGTAAATAGAGCTTTAAATTAATTTCTAATGTGGGTTTTTATTGATTCTGGTGCAAAGTGATGGTGCAGGAGAATGTTATGTTATATGTTATATTTGTCCTTCAAGTCACAAACAAAAACTGTTAGCTCAGTGTGAGTGTTTGGTTGACGACCGGGGCCGGGTTCATCATCATCATCATCACCGGAGCCGGCTGCAAGTTCACCACAGGAGTCACGTTAACAGTGACTGGAGTTTTGTCACGAGCTCTTAACTCACGGTGCATCTGACACCAGGAGCACCACGCGCAGAAGCAGGAGGCACAGATGTCCTTGCATAAGTTGCCCTGGGGAACAGAAGATTATATTATTTTAAAAACTACTGTATTTGATATTAGAACACAAACACAGAGCAGAGGTATACAAGGATAAAAGTAAAACCAGCAGCATTGTGATAGAGCAGAGACAGCTTGAAGCACAACTGAGGCAGAACAAAACTGGGCCAACTCTGGTGGGGCATGATCACCCAAACCTACAAGGTCGAGCTTGTGCTGAGGCCGATGAATCCAACCAGGGAATGTAATCCTGAGGGCTGTCCTTCAGAAAGACGGCGTGGTGAAATCGTCAACTGTAGTGCGACCAATTGAGTTGAAAAGGCAAGGTACAAGTTCTGAGAGGCAAACAAGATTGTCGAAAGTCAAGGTGGAGAGCTGGTATAGGAATTGGGGCAAACCAGAAGACAGTGTAGGCTGGCCAGATGTCGTCGAGCTGGCTGGAGAATATCAGCATGAAAAAGCTTGAGAGCGTCGGGTCTTGTGACGTTTGTGAATGATCTGATTCTTTTGAACGAATCCTCATTATAAACTAAGGCTGGGTGATGGGGCAAAAAATTAATATCACAATTTTCTTGGAGCCAGATGACTATTTTGATTTGATCATGATTCTTGTAGGCCGTTTATTTTCCTATTGTCTTTGAGGTAAATACAATTCACTAAAAAAGCACCTTGTGGTACAGGTGTCACTCAGCCAGGTTGCTGCGTCATGTGTCCAAAAACCTTAAGGTGTGAGACAGCAAGGATAAAACATGATTGAGGCAGTAGAAACAGTCTCTCAGCTGGTACAGGTAAAAAGAGCAAAGACAAGTGTTGTTCATTGCCAAAATACTGAAGAGAAGCCACAAATCTCAACACAATGACTATCTTGTCTGCCAAATCCATCATACAGTCCAAGACCTACAGCATGCTATGTAATTCTCTTACTTTTATCTTGTATCTGTGTCGAACGGCTACCCTGAGCCCGAAAGCGGCTGGAGGAACACACAAGGGGATCCCACACGAGGCCATGATGGCCGGGCTGAAGATGTCACACAGCGGGAGGCAGCTATTCTCCTGAAATCTGCCCGAAACTGTGCAGGCGAGGCAGGGGCAGCACCAGAAGCCATAGCAGCCTGAAAAACCACAAACAAGGCAGTATAGTTAGTAGTTACTTAACATAATCTACGTACTATAAGCTGCTACTTTTTATCTTTTGTTTGGAACTGAAATTGACTGCTAAGTTACACAAAATAGCCTATTACAGATAATCGATTTTGACTCATTTAGCAACAATCCTTGGCTTGTTTATGCAGAGTCTAGTTAAAAAGAAAAGTTTACTTACATGTTTTTGTGTCCTCAAAACAGTCACAGAGGCCACTGCTCCACTCCACGTGATCAGCCTTTGAAAACTTCGCCATGGCAACGATATAGGACTGACTGACGTCTATGACTGAAAAAAATAAAGAAAATTTAAGCCAACATGAATTGTGGAGCACTTTATAACAATAGCTCAACTTAAATACTTCATTGTGATCAAAAGTATCATTACAGCACAAAAAAAACAAAGATGGGATTGCTCGATAGTGGTGTTTAATTAAATTCTGATGTGTTGGGTTAGATCAGGGGTGTCCAAACTTTTTTTGACAGACCACAAGTTAACACACAGACTAAATGAAAGGAGCCATATAGAACTGGCATTGCAGTGAATTATTTAAATGGTGACCAAAAAAGATAAATTGAGCCACAAAATATTTAGTCAGGTCTAGAAGCTTGATCTTAGCACTGTGTAACTTTCTGGAGGTGGCAAGTCAACTACACAGTTCAATAATTGAGACTTTGGTACATTCTGAATGGTTTTAAGTATATTTCGTACCATAAAGTGAAAACATACAGCTACAATAACCACTTTTCTATAGACACAAACATGAGCAGCCAAATGCCAGTCCATTTTTTGTGGCCACAGTAAAGTTGCAGATTTGTATTATTTAGTGCAGCAGAAAAATGTAAACAAACTTTGTCAGGTCTATTTTGATCAAAAAGCTACACAATGTAACACATTTTGAAATGTATTTCTTATTGCTTATTTTGGCTGGATTTGGTCATAGTCTGGACATGCCTGGGTTACATCTTCATGTGTCCTCTATAGCTCCGTTGTGTCATATTTGTGCTTTTAGGAAAGGCTTGATTCCTCTGTCATTTCTCAGTGAGAAAAAGAAAACAGCAGTTTTTGTTGTTATATTCTTATTGAGAGTTTTGACATTGTCACTTTTTATTTCACGCAAATTGCCCAGAATTGACTGAAATATTTATTTATATTTTTATAAACACATGACTTAATTTCCTAAAACTACATAAAAGCTGTGATATTGTCATTATTGAAAAGCCATGTTTCGTTTAACAAATTCACAAAAAAGTAGATTGTTCTTGTGAAATTTAACAAATCGAAAACATATCAGAATAGGTTGATTTCACATTTTAGAATTCAGGGCAGTCATAAGCAAGAGGCAGTTCTTATTAATAACACTGTATTTTCCCATGAACTATTAAAAAAAATATATATATTGTAGTGATTTCTGGGGTGACGACACACATTATTCTTTTGTATTACAAAAAGAAACTGCATTTAAACATTATTCATTTTACCTGCTCTAAATCTGATTGAAAGAACATTTGCCTGTGGAATGTTGTGATGTCAAGTCAAACCAACCGATTGTGACCCAGGCATCAGGACAATAATCCAATCGTAGCAAAAGAAACTACGCAATAGAAACTTTGACTAAAATAAGTGATAAACGCTAAAACGGATAGATGCTACAATAAATATGTAAACATTTTCTAGCATCGGTAAAACAAATACATTCTACTTCATACAGCAGTACAGTGAGATGTTTTACCTGTGGCGCTGGAGTCCTGGGCCGTCTGTGGACGACTGATGAGATAAGAGTGGCTGAGGGAGGTTATGAATCGCTGCTGAAATACAAGATTCCTGAAAAACCTGAATGTATGGCATTGAAAACAACAAACCTAACAAAAACTACAGCATAGAGAGCATGTAATTAACCAAGCAATCCTATCGGGTTACAATTTTGGCCAATGTCTGATCAGGCAGCTGTTTGGGCTTTCTTCTGTGTAAAGCTGCACTCACAATGATCAGCTGAGTCTAAGTTTAGAGAGAAACGATACTTCTTTTATCTCTCTCCATTCCTAAGTCTGCCGCTTGATTTTATCATTAACATTACTTTAATTTTGTTCTTGTTCTATGGGCTGCAGCACAAGCTTTAATAGGTGATTGTTGTTTGTCAATATGAATGTCTTATGAGGCTATAAAATGATTGTTCTTGGGCCAAAATACAATCAAGCGTAGTAACAGTGTGAAAGAGACGCACATGTACTGAGGAGAATAATAGTTTAGGTTAAAGGTCTTTTGGTTATACCGTCTAATCCCAATGCTTTTAAAACTAAAGAAAATCAGCCTCAGAAATTGGCCTTGAAAATTGTCTATTCATATCGGAAGACAAAATTTTGAAATATTGGTATCGGCCAAAGAAAACCTATATAGGCCGATCTCTACTGGCAACTACGTATAAAAGAATTTGAATGAACTACAAGTTGTTTTAATAGTCAAGGCAACCCAGTGGTTTCCAGCCTTTTTTTTTTAACTAAATTATGTCTTACTCAGAGTGCCCCCCAACTTCGGCTTTAGGTAAATAAATGAATTTCCTTGTGAAATATTGCCAATGTATAATGTATTTCTTATTTTTATTAAATGTACGCTTAAAATCCCCCAAAATTCTTAAAAGCTGACCATAAATAACACTAAATTGGGACATTTGTTCATTTCACATTCTTTAAAGACTTTAGCATTTTCCATTTTTATAAAGTACTGTAATTTCTGGACAACAAGAGACTACTTTTTTCACAAACTTTGAACTCTGCAGCTTAAAAACAATGCAGCAAATTCTACATTTCATAGACTTATTAGATGTCAGTAGGGCTGCAGCTAACGATTATTTCTTATCGATTAATCTATCGATTATTTTTTCGATTAATCGATTAGTCTATCGACTAATTTTCGATAATCGGTTCGTAAAATTATTACTTTTTATGGCTTTTTACGCCTTAATATGATATATATAATTACTTTGAGTTGATTTTTATTAGTTAAGTGTAAACTAAATATATTTTGATTAAGAACATTGCTAATTATGTTCTCAAGTCATAAATGTCATAATACTGCTCAAAATATATTTGAATATTGAATAAATAATACACAAAAAGTATTAATGCAAACTTGAATCAATATTAAAAGATTGTTAGTAAGAAGTGGATTAAATTATGGCTTTGGTTTTAGGTTTTATAACAGTTTAAACAGAACAGCTCCGTGCAACTGGCTGTAATACAGTAGCACCATCGTCACATATACAGCTCCGTCTGATCATGTGTTTGATGAACAGTGATAGAAGGCCGAGTGTGTATTAACGAGTGGTGTACAGTCCATTGCACCGTGCGCGCGGGCTTCCACGGAGATGTGACGAGCGCGTATAGCCTTCAGTCCCACCGTGGCACGAGTGCTGTACAATCCGTGGCAACAGACGCATGGACGGTCCGAGTTGAGGAGCGTGTGTGCGCACAAACGAAACGTGCAGGTGTTGCTTCGTCGAGAAATAAAGCTGCTTGACGCAGAGACGGCGCCGTCACAGCGGCTTTTAACACGATGTGCGCGTTCTAGTTTCACTTTCTATTCAGCTGCGGTTCACATTGGATCGCTTTCCTGGCTTGAAAACTTTATCTTGATGGTTTATAGAGTGTGTTTCTCCCGTGAACTGACGCGCTTTGTGTGGAAATACATCACAGATGTTCGTAGCGGCGTGGATCAATTAAAGCTGGACATTATTTAGAGGCACGGCTCATAAAGCGACGAGTCGACGCGCTCCACGTGCGTCGACGTATTTTCTTAATCGACGTAGTCGATTACGTCGACTAATCGTTGCAGCTCTAGATGTCAGTCTTTCTGTTCAAAACCACTGACCTAATAGATGATTCGACATGGCCGACTCCCATCTCTCAATTGTTTAATTACCATAATTCTGGATAATAAGCCGCACTTTTTCACGAGCTTTGAACTATGCTGCTTCTAAGGCAGTGCAGCAAAATTATAGATTCTCATAGACTTACTATTAACAAGTGCGGCCTATATATGTACATAATTATTTTTCTTACTTAAATCTAGTGGGTGCGGCTTATATTCAGGTGCGCTCAATAGGCAGAAATTACAGTAACTGCCCAACTCTAGCATTACAATGCCAATAAAGCACCTGAATTTTAGAGACGTAATATGCATTTTTCCTAACACTTAAAAGAAATATAACTATATAATTCCTGCTGACAAATGCAGAATTTGTTAGCTTTGCCACTTCTTATATAGATTACATGTCAAGAAGTGAACTAAATTACTTGGTTTTAGGAACAAATTACAACAAAACATTAGTGAACCTTGAAAATGACTAAAATTAAAGTAAGTGGTAGCTGAGGACACAACTTTTACCATTTACAATTTGAATAAACTACTAATGATGAAACATTGCTATAGCTTGGTTGAAAGCTCATATAACCTGATTTTACATTTGCCCCATTTAAGAGATGCAAGATATGGTTTAATTCCACATATTATGCAACATCCCAAACACAAAAACTAGAAAAAAGTTGGAAAATGTTGCATGGTACACCTTTAGGATGAAAAAAAGTACATTGCTGTTAGTTGTGAGTAAGTGTTAGTCATTTCACAAAGGGAGTTTACACTAAATGTGATGATGTGCGAGCTTAGACTCTCAGTGACCTTGGCCGTTTCTCAATCCACGTACTTGTGCAGACTTGTGTGCTCGTGGACTTGTGAAACGTCACTCTCCACGTAACAAGTCCTGTTCCAATTCAAAGTTCGCTTCTCGGGTACTCCGCTGAAAATCCCCGGATGAGAACTTGATCCGCCCCTTTCACCGGGGATGCATCGGAGGAGTCTTGTCCGTACTTGGCTCAGTATATTTCCCACAATGCACTTCATACCGCACGCACTGGAGGCTGATCACCGCAGCTTTTCACCCGCTGCCCCCTCCTCTGCGCGCACGAAGAGCAGCCTGGCACTCACGCACAGAACCGGCAGACTCACGCGCATGGAGCGGGTCAAACCCACGCACACAGAACCGGCAGACTCACGCGCATGGAGCGGGTCAACCCACGCGCACAGAACCGGCAGACTCACGCGCATGGAGCAGGTCAAACCCACGCGCACAGAACCGGCAGACTCACGCGCTGGAGCGGGTCAAACCCACGCGCACAGAACGGCAGACTCGCGCACGGAGCGGGTCAGAACCGGTCTGGCAGTTACGGCCCACTTCAGTGCAGTTAATTACGCATAATGTAAAAGTCGTCCTCAACACTACAGAATTATGCTTCTTGATATTGAATTGAATAATAAAGTAGAGGAGAGTAAATTGCTTCCAAAATGCACAAAAAAAAAAAAAATTCTCAGGTTAAATTACGTTTACAGCCTAAATATTTAGCCTAATACAAGCTTAATAAAATGTGATTTTTAGCTGTCATTTTCATGATCAGGATTTATAATAATCATCACATGGAATGGCCATGTTTATTTTATGTCAAAAATATAATTTTGAAAAAAAAAACAGGTTAGCTTAGTGAAAATAATGCTTTTATAACAAATTATTATTAGTTCTTAGAATAACCTATTTACACTATATATTTCATATACAATACTGTAATAAATAGTGTAGAAATATGAACAGTACTGCTGCTTTTGTTGTTTAATAATTTCAGATTCCTTTTTTTTTTTATGGCGAGTGCACACGTGAGCTATATTTCCTGTGATGTCATCAAGTTCACTTGTTCCAAAACTCAAAAAGCCAAGTACGAGCTTGTGAACTCCTCAAGTCCATTCTCCAAGTCTGTTCCCACAAGTCTGTACCCAGGAGTACACAAGTATGGAGTCTGCATACTGGGAATTGAGTCTCTGCTCGTGGCTAATGCTACTGCTAACGCTACAGCTAATGCTACAGCTAACAGTCAGAGCAGCTAGTAAAGACTCTGTGGAGACTCTTCAAAGTTTAACCATAAAAATACTCCATATGTGCAGCCAAACACCCGTTTTACCTCTGTGGTGTTTCATTTAGCCTTTAGAGCAGAAGGACTGTGGTTAAACTAACTCTAAAAACGGTCCAACAGCAGCACTAGCTAGCGGCGCTAACAGGCTAACATGCTAACTTTTGTTTACACTGCATTTCATTAGGATGAGTGTCTTTTTACAGCCTCGCTGTTGTTTTTATGACACACAGAGGTGGATCACTAAATAAGAATATACTTAACACAAAAACAGACCTGGTTTAGACCTGGTTCAGTCCTAGTTTAGACCTGGTTTAGTCCTAGTTTAGACCTGGTTTAGTCCTAGTTTAGACCTGGTTTAGTCCTGGTTTAGACCTGGTTTAGTCCTAGTTTAGACCTGGTTCAGAACTGGTTTAGACCTGGTTTAGTCCTAGTTTAGACCTGGTTCAGAACTGGTTTAGACCTGGTTTAGTCCTAGTTTAGACCTGGTTCAGACCTGGTTTAGACCTGGTTCAGTCCAGTTAGACCTGGTTCAGAACTGTTAGTCCTAGTTTAGACCTGGTTCAGAACTGGTTCAGCTAGTTGTAGACCTGGTTTAGTCCTAGTTTAGAACCTGGTTCAGAACTGGTTTAATCCTGGTTTAATCCTGGTTCAGTCCTGGTTCAGTCCTAGTTTAGACCTGGTTAGTCCTGGTTTAGACCTGGTTTAGACCTGGTTTAGACCTGGTTCAGTCTTCGTTCAAAACATCAACAAAAATGTGACTCTAAAATAGGCTTAAAAATCCAAATATATAACAGTTACAATAAACAATAAATAAAAACTAATAAATACAATAAATCTTTATTATGAAGTAACAATAGCCTGTTTTATATGTGTAGCTTTTATTAAGTATTTATTTTGCTTTTGAGACTTATGAGTTTTGCAGAATTGATTATTGATTTAAATTTGAGTTAAAAGCTGTACCTGTAGGCTATTACTTCTTAGTTTTTATGATGTATATTTGGTATTGGTATCGGATCGGTAAAAATGGTATCGGAAAACACTAAAAATATGTTTCAAAATATTAGGAAGTTTCCTCTAATCTGGCCATAATAACTCAAATTAGGTTGAATATTCTGAATTCTAGTAGCTTTAACCAACACTAATAACATGTAAGGAGTACTGCTTATTCTCAAAAACACGCTGGGGCCGGATTAAAACAGGTGGAGGGCCACAGTTTGCCCAGGTCTGCCCTAGTGTGATGTCATCAGTGCTCTACTTCCTGATATTTTCTTCACAAACTTGTTCTTGATTCTTGTAAAACTGTCATTTATATTTACACTATAGGCATTAATCTATCAAATTAAGTTAAATTACAAATGTGCAGGGGTGTCGGACTGGGGGGGTAATGGTGCTAGTTCCCCAGGGCCCAGAGCAGGAAAGGGGCCAACACTTTTGCTTCTGATATTGTTCCTCTAAATGCATTATTTCTGATATTGGCAAATGGACTTTGATAAAACAACAACTGCGGAACAAATAGAATATAATTGACCAAATTATGTGCAAATTTAACAGCTAGAAATGATAATATAATAAGGAGAAAGTGCAGATTTTATTGAACAAAAAAAAAACGGTTTGACACAAAATGATCGGTTCAATAAATGTGCACATTCACTTGAATATTGTGAATGCATATCACAACTTCTAAATCAACATTATAATGTGACAAAATATCAAGCATTTTCCAAGTATATTTTGGTAAGTTGACTTAGTCTTGTTTTGTAGTCAAATATGGCAATAAAAATCTTGAAAGTTAGCATTACAAAGGATTCTTTTTGATCTGCTGAAGACTGCAACATTATACATTAAATCAAATCTAGAAGGAAATAAAACACAAATAGAAAAACACGAGAGTGGACTAAAATATTAAACAGATTATGCAAAAGGGGCCCATCGACAAAAATTGTACTGGGGCCCAGAATTTGGTACTACACCCCTGCAAATGTGTAAAAAAAACCTGTCATACACTTTAACTTCCTTGTCTCAGTCTCTTCCTAGAGCCCAACTCTTATTCTTCTGACCCAGCCTAACCAAAGTCATAACCTTAGTTTTTAAAGCATTGTTACCTGGCTTTTACCAACCCTGTACATTAGCTGGAGCAACACACAAGCTACAAATGCAAAAAGTAAAACTCCCCAACAGGACCAAGAGTTTAGACTTTTCTTCTGTTTGAAATGTTCGTCTGGAAGAACAAACGCTCAGAAGAGTCAGAGCTGTTTTATGATTTATTACTGTTATAATTCAATCATTTAAGTGTTCCTGTACAAATGATTGTAGTTAAAATGATCCTGAAGCAAACACTTTTGATTTGTCTGTAAATGAACTCAGACACAAGTGACGTCCCTGGATTTGAGAGACAAAGGTTTGATTATGAGACGTAAATGACACTGAACTCCTTTCACCAGATGGACTCAGACTCATGACAAGTTCTTTTCTCAATATAAATCAGGTTTAGAATCAGACCCATTGTTATGAAGAAGAAAATATGACGTCATCACATTCTCCAGCGTGAACACAACCCAAGAAGTTTGGACTTTATCTTCAAAAAGGAGCAAAATGAATCTTTATGTTGTTACTTTGCATCAGTGAAAGTCTCCACTGCAGAGACGACCAGAGGAGCAGAGTTTGAGCCTTTATGATTCAATCCAGGACAGAAATATGGAAATAGTTTCTCTCTGAAGCAGCACCCGGTGAAGGAGAAGAGAAGATCTGCAGAATCTGTGTCATAAAAGGAGACAGACCCTCATCATAGTCCACAAACACACCCACCTTCTGAGGAGCTGCAGATGGAAACAGACGGACAGAAGGTCTACTAGCACTGTACTCATCTTTGTTTCTCAGTAATGCACCAGAATCCATCTGAGGACTCAGTGATCTCCCTTCCTGTTGATGGACTCTTGAGCCACTCCTAAATCCCAGTCTGTTTTCCCTTTGACCTGAACCTCAAAGTAAAACCTGCCTGAAGAGAAACTCTGCTTTCCCAGAACAGCAAGACTTATCAAACCTCAGAGGAGAATCTGGGAGCTGCTTCTTCTTCACATCAGTGTCATGAACCTGTTTGAGATCTTCAGACAGAACGAGATTAGGATGAGCAGTGTCTGGATCCAGAGTCACGTCCACCTCAAACTTCTGCTTTCTCCTCAGCTCAGCTTCATTAGACAGTTGTTGACACAGTTTGTTAAACTGGTCAGAGAGCTCCTTGTGCGCTCCCTCACGGCCCGGCACACTGGCCCTCACACTTCTCCCCTCAAAGCTCACGCTGCTCCACTCCTTCAGCCCAGCAGGGGGCGTGAGTGCAGGGCAGCGCTGTAGAAAGTGCAGAGGGTCTTGAGAGCGTGAGAGCCGCTCTCTGCCTCAGTGCTGCTCTTCTGCAGCTCACAGATCTCCTGTTCCAGCTGCTGCACCAGCTCCTGGGCTCGTTTGTGGCTGAGCCTCTGCTTCTCCTGCAGCTCCTCTAAGAACAGCTCCTGACGCCTCTGAACAGACTGCATGAGAGCAGTGAAGACCTGCAGCCCCTCGGCCCTCTCCTGTGGACCTCTGTTCACTGAGCTCCACGCAGCGCTGGATCTCCTGGAGCTTCAGCCTCCTCTGCTCCACCATGTGCTGAGTGTGAGCCTGAGTGTGGAGCAGAGAGGACTGCTGCGTGAGCACGCCTCCTCCAGAGACACAAACTTATGTTCTGATGCTCTAGAACAGAACACTTCATGCAGACGATCTTCTCATCAGTGTCACAGAAGAGCTCCAGGGGCGCTGGTGTTTGGGACACAGTCTGTCCTCCAGGTTCTCCACAGGCTCCATCAGCTGGTGTCTTTTCAGCCCAGAGACTGTGAGATGACGCTGGAGGTGGGTCTCACGAACGAGGACAGACAGACCAGGCAGGACTTCAGGGCCTTGAGTTTGGGCTCAGAGCACACGTCACACTGGACCTCCATAGATTTACGTTTCTTTGTGTCCAGTTTTCTCTGTGACACCAGCTCACGCAGCAGTGTGTTGACACTGAGCTCAGGTCTTGTGGAATAGTTCCTTTTACACAGGGACATGTGCAGAGTCCATCAGTGTCCCAGGCCTACAGATGCAGCGTTTGCAGAAGTTGTGTCCACATGGAGTGGACACTGGCTCAGAGAACACCTCCAGACAGATGGAGCACAGGAGCGTCTCCTCAGAGCTGCTTTCACTGGTGGACCACATCTCTGAAACACAAACACATCACACTCACTGTCACAACTCACACTTTACATCATCAAAGTCTAAACTCTGATTCAGGATGTGTTAAAGACTGAACAAAGAGTCTAATTACAAAAACACTTTGTGCGTGTTGATTTGGATTTGTTTCAACTGGATTTAATTTACTGAGACAAAATCATGTATTAGCTGTTTTTATAATTACAACACAGTTTGATTTAGTATTTTTTAACATCAGTGACGTGTGGTCAACCTGCGTCATATCAGCCTGGAGATTTAAACATCTTAAACCACAAAACTCTGTGAAAATCACAAGAAATCACCCAAATATGACAAACAAATGATGTTGCATATAAAACTGTTATTTAATCTGATTAACGTTAAGTATTTTCCCCTTCGTCACTGGGCGGCACGGTGGTGCAGCGGTCAGCGCTCTGGCCTCATAGCAAGAAGGTTCTGGGTTTGATTCCCAGTCGACCCGGGGCCTTTCTATGTGGAGTTTGCATGTTCTCCCCGTGTTGCGTAGGTTTCCTCCTACAACTAAAAACATGTCCATTAATGCCTCCCCTGACCCTTCCCCCAGGACTCCCCTGCTAAAGAGATTCCCTGGTTAAATAAAGGTCAGTTAAATTAAATGTAATATATGTGACTAAGCTTAAGAGACAGAACCACATCATGAACTGGAAGAATGTCAGGGTCATCCGTCCTGAAAGTAACAGACACCAGCGCTGGATCAGGGAGGCAAACGAGATCCACAAACGAGGAACTAACAGCATAAATAAAGACACGTCACCATAGAAACCAGTGATGCTTCTGGAAGGCTACAGGAAGGAGCTGAAACATGTAAAGTAAAGAAACAACGCTCTTGTCTGTCAAAAAGAAAACATTTTTCTTACAGTTTCCGTCTTGTTCGTGTCTCAGGCTCCTTAAAGAACATCTTCACTCAAGTATGCAGTCTCTAACGTCCGATACCAAGATCGGCAGAACGTCCGAAATCACACATTTTTCAGGTATCAACAAGTACTCATACCAAATGTAGTGATTTCTAATAAACAACTAATTAATTAAGCACCAATTAAATTGTCTATTCTCACAGTCTCATATATAATTAATAAATGGATAATTCTGAGTTCCTATGATGAAGTATGGAAAGTGAGAGTGGTTTAAACTAAGTGGCTCCTAAGAACTTAAGGATTATCAAAAGTCTGAAGATTAAAGATCGAACAATTCAGGGACTTATTCCATTACAAAACACAAACCAGATATTCTTTGTGCGGTTTATTAATCCAAACTGAATATCTCAGTTACATCAACAATCAGAGAACTTTAACTCATTAGATGTTATGCAGATAGTTAGATGTAATGCACAGAAACAACTGGGTTTCTCCAATTCGATTTATGATTTAAACTTCAGTAGCTACGTGACGTCTGATGTGTTACTGAACTTTTAGACAATCTAGTGCTAGCCAGCCGCCCTGTTGACGTGTGAGCTCTGCAAAGACCTTACTGTGAGCCGCGTGGTAAGGTGGAATATGTTGGCCACAGGTCCAAGAGTGAAGCGGCCTACGTGAGTTCACCGTTGTGGGATCCTTGGCTCTCAGGTCTCAGTGGCTCTAGTCAGCAGCAGGTCAAAGGGGCTCGACTGCAGGTTGTCTCAGTTGAAGAAGATTGTAAATCCAAAAGCGAGTGCAGTTTGTACGTTAACTTTACGTATGTGGTTAAGAAAGTTCAAGAAACAAGAAAATAGTTGGATCCAAAAGAGTAAAGACGCCTGTGTCGTGTTTGCTCCAGCGACCAGCACCAGACAAAAGCCTTTCAAAAACAGGCGGGCAGAGATTAGGTAAAGAGGACAAGTGAGGTGGGAGATTTCCTCTGGTTAACCCTGTGAGTCTGTGGGCTCATTGGTTTTGTTGGTCTTCCCTTTAGGGGCGGAGCATAGCATCACAACTCTTATTTGGGACCCGCCTATTCTTAAATTTTGAATTTGGAGAGACCCAGTTCAAGCATCAAACAAAATTAAAACAAGGTTAAATAACATTGTTTTCTAATGTAATGTTTGCAATGTTGTTAATCTTGCTAACAGAAATCCATAAGGGTAACTTCTGTTGTACCTGTGGGGTAAGGAGTGTTATGGAAACTTTAAATGTAACTTTTATAAATTCTGCCAGCCCGTGAGAAAGCTCGAACTAAGAGATTCTCGGAATCCGTAAGTCTCTACATGTGCTAAATTCTTTGTTCTAACCAGCAGGGCTCCAGGAAGCTCTTTGTTTGCCGGTAGCTCCCCCAAACTGGAATCGTTGATTGACACCTGAGTGACAGCAACTGTTGCCTACTTTGATATGTATGAAGCTTTGTGACTTGTGTATAAGAGACATCACACAGACTGGGACAGGGAAGACCACTTGGGCAGACCACGGAGCAAGGACAGAGACTAGATGAGGAAGCAGAAGGCTGGGAGAGGAGACCCCAGAATGGAACACTGAGAAAGCCTTAGCTCATGTAAGCATGAGCTGAGGGACAATGAATTGAAGAAGCTGAAATGGAGGGACACCTCCATTTGAACTGAGATCTCTCTCACAGCAACAATGGACTCTCTGGACTATCGATTATGAACAATTATACTTTCGTAAATAAATAATACTTTTTGAGCTTGGACAACTCTCGGCTATTCATTTTTCTACATGAATACCAAAATAATCCACAACAGGAGTGACACAGCAGTCATGTAGAAGAGAGCAACGTTATGACACTATGACATGTTGAATTGATTTACCGGTAAATGCATTGCACTGGCTTGTACACAGAGAATATACACATAGTTTGACATTTATCATTCACATACAAGTCCTTAGTTCAGCATAGAGATGAGTCCTTTGAGTAAGCTTTTAGCATGGACATGTAAATGCCTTGAAGTCTCTTCTACAGACCAAATGTGTTTGTGGAGCAGAGCAGAGGTGTTGATTAATGCCTCTAAAGCCACAGGTGGTGTATGTGAAGAGTAGTTGTAATGTTTGTCTGTTTTTCAGTCCCTTGTCTTCAAAGAACTCAAAACAATGTAGACTGTCCTCGATCTGCAAAGGTGTTATCAGAGTATGGTCCCACTCTGAGACTGCTTGATCAAAGTTAGGTTGATAAGGTGGCTCAGCAGGGGTTTTGCCTGTCCTGATGAGGTGTGGTCCTTTAGCTGGCAATGTGGCTGATGTTCTTCCAGTTGGTGCCAGCTTGTTATAGTCCAAATTATTATATCTTAGCAGTTCAGGGATTTGTGAAAGAATTATGACAAACAAAGCCACAGAGACAGATAAATATTACAATAATTTTCTATTTCATATGTTAAATCAGTAGTTAATATTGTTGTCTTTCCAAATAGTTCACTATAGACATTTGCCAAAATATGCATCCACTGTGAGCTGAATAGTCCCTGTCTGACTGTTAATTTTGTCTGTTACTTTGAGACCTATACACATATAAACTACAAAACATATACATACACATACAACAAAAGCAAATTTCGGAACGTGTCTGTGGGCTATTTTGGAAACAGGGTTATCTGCAAGTACAGGGTCACCTCGTAAAACACCATTAACTAGTGATTTAAGCTATGAAATAGAAAATTATTGTAATATTTATCTGTCTCTGTGGCTTTGTTTGGAGAGGGTTAGGGTTAGGGCTTTCCTTCTTTACTTCTGTGGCTTGGTTTGTCCAAAGCCACAGTCTTGGTTTTTTTGAAAATCCTCCATACAACCTTTAAGATATTACTAAACATTTTACAAATTTCATCCCAATTATTTATTTTTTGGGGGATTAAAAATATACTTCCTGTTCATAGATGATGACATCACATTAGTTTCCTAGCAACCAATTAATATATTGTATCAGGCTTTTTTACTTCAGAGGTAGAAATACAATAGAGCACATTCAGTTAGATCCATACAAGGTCATAAAAGTGTTTCTTGTGGATAAACAAAGGGCCGGACCACAATTATTGATTTGTTATTTACTGCAAGTTAAATTTTTATTAAAAAACAAAACAAAAAACACAACTGCAAACACACGCTCCATAGCATCAAATCTGGGTTTAATCTAGTTTTCTGGTTAGGATGGTTTTAGTTGATGGACATAGACTTGTTTTGATGTGTTTCTTTCTTGTACATTTCCAAATTAGATCCAAGCTTATCGTATCGACGAGTACTCATACCAAATCTCCAGTCCGATACCGCCCTGTTTTGTCCTGAATGAGGAGCCGTAGATGCAGCCGCAGCAGCTGTTCTCTGCTCGTGGCTAATGCCACTGTCATTGCCCACTTCGTACCTCTGCCCACTTTGTACCTTTTAGAGCAACTGCGCATGCGCCGGCCGAAATTACGTCTTTTAAACACATTATTTGTAAGTGTACAATTGTTATTATTCATTTATACTGATATTTATTTATGTATCTCACAAAGGTTTGCCAAAAGAAAGCCCAAAACGCCGCACTTAATTATCGCCGTTTTAAGCTAGCAGTTAGCAGCCGGAACTAGCTTAATCGGGCATTTACGGCTTTAAAATAGTAATAATCTCACTTTACAAATAACTGCTTTGTTTTAATCTGTAAGGGGGGTTTGCGTTTACCAGTTTAGTTTCGTCTGTGTTTAATTTAAAATTCAAAACGAATAAAACAATGTAAAAGAAGTAAAGCTAAAGGTACGAAGTGTGCTTCCGGTACAAAGTGGGCAATGACAGCCACAGCTAACGCTACTGCTAATGCTACAGCTAACAGTCAGAGCAGCTAGAAAAGACTCTGTGGAGACACTTCAAAGTTCAAACATAAAAATACTCCATACATGCAGACAAACACCCGTTTTACCTCTGGGGTGTTTCATTTAGTCTTTAGAGCAGAAGGACTGTGGTTAAACTAACTCTAAAAACGGTCCAACAGCAGCGCTAGCTAGCGGCGCTAACAAGCTAACTCGGACTTCTGTTTACACTGCATTTCATTAGAATAAACGTCTTTTTACAGTCTCACTGTTGTTTTCATGACACACAGAGGTGGATCACTAAATAAGAATATACTCAACACAAAAACAGACCTGGTTTAGTCCTGGTTTAATCCTGGTTTAGACCTAGTTCAGTCCTGGTTTAGACCTGGTTCAGTCCTAGTTTAGACCTGGTTCAGAACTGGTTTAATCCTGGTTTAATCCTGGTTCAGTCCTGGTTCAGTCCTAGTTTAGTCCTGGTTCAGTCCTGGTTCAGACCTGGTTTAGACCTGGTTCAGTCTTCATTCAAAACAACAACAACAAAAAATTTACTCTAAAATAGGCTTAAAATCCAAATATATAACAGTTTACAATAAACAATAAATAAAAACTAATAAATACAATAAATCTTGAAGTAACAATAGCCTGTTTTATATGTGTAGCTTTTATTAAGTATTTATTTTGCTTTTGAGACTTATGAGTCAAGTTTGCAGAAGCCATTATTAAAATTGATTATTGATTTAAATTTGAGTTAAAAGCTGTACCTGTATTTACTTCTTTAGTTTTTATAATGTAATATTTGGTATTGGTATCGGATCGGTAAAAATGGTATCGGAACAACACTAAAATATGTTTCAAAATATTAGGAAGTTTCCTCTAATCTGGCCATAATAACTCAAATTAGGTTGAATATTCTGAATTCTAGCAGCTTTAACCAACACTAAATAACATGTAAGGAGTACTGCTTATTCTCAAAAACACGCTGGGGGCCGGATTAAAACAGGTGGAGGGCCACAGTTTGCCCAGGTCTGCCCTAGTGTGATGTCATCAGTGCTCTACTTCCTGATATTTTCTTCACAAACTTGTTCTTGATTCTTGTAAAACTGTCATTTATATTTACACTATAGGCATTAATCTATCAAATTAAGTTAAAATTACAAATGTGCAGGGGTGTCGGACTGGGGGGGGGGTAAATGGTGCTAGTTCCCCAGGGCCCAGAGCAGGAAAGGGGCCAACACTTTTGCTTCTGATATAGATTGTTCCTCTAAATGCATTATTTCTGATATTGGCAAATGGACTTTGATAAAACAACAACAGCTGAACAAATAGGAATATTAATTGACCAAATTATGTGCAAATTTAACAGCTAGAAATGATAATATAATAAGGAAGAAAGTGCAGATTTTATTGAACAAAAAAAAAAAACAGTTTGACACAAAATGATCGGTTCAATAAATGTGCACATTCACTTGAATATTGTGAATGCATATCACAACTTCTAAATCAACATTATAATGTGACAAAAATATCAAACATTTTCCAAGTATATTTTTGGTAAGTTGACTTAGTCTTGTTTTGTAGTCAAATATGGCAATAAAAATCTTGAAAGTTAGCATTACAAAGGATTCTTTTTGATCTGCTGAAGACTGCAACATTATACATTAAATCAACATTCTAGAAGGAAATAAAACACAAATAGAAAAACACGAGAGTGGACTAAAATATTAAACAGATTATGCAAAAGGGGCCCATCGACAAAAATTGTACCTGGGGCCCAGAATTTGGTACTACACCCCTGCAAATGCGTAAAAAAAACCTGTCGTACACTTTAACTTCCTTGTCTCAGTCTCCATTTCTAGAGCCGAACTCTTATTCTTCTGACCCAGCCTAACCAAAGTCACAACCTTAGTTTTTAAAGCATTGTTACCTGACTTTTACCAACCCTGTACATTAGCTGGAGAGACACAAGAGTTTAGACTTTTCTTCTGTTTGAAAATGTTCGTCTGGAAGAACAAACGCTCAGAAGAGTCAGGAGCTGTTTTATGATTTTATTACTGTTATAATTCAATCATATAAGTGTTCCAAGACAAATGATTGTAGTTAAAATGATCCTGAACAAACACATTTTGATTTGTCTGTAACTAAACTCAGACACAAGTGACGTCCCTGGATTTGAGAGACAAAGGTTTGATTATGAGACGTAAATGACACTGAACTCCTTTCACCAGATGGACTCAGACTCATGACAAGTTCTTTTCTCAATATAAATCAGGTTTAGAATCAGACCCATTGTTATGAAGAAGAAAATATGACGTCATCACATTCTCCAGCGTGAACACAACCCAAGAAGTTTGGACTTTATCTTCAAAAAGGAGCAAAATGAACCTTTATGTTGTTACTTTGCATCAGTAAAAGTCTCCACTGCAGAGACGACCAGAGGAGCAGAGTTTGAGCCGTTATGATTTAGATAAGGACTGAAATATGGAAAGAGTTTCTCTCTGAAGCAGCAGCCGGTGAAGGAGAAGAGAAGATCTGCAGAATCTGTGTCATAAAGGAGACCAGACCCTCATCATAGTCCACAAACACACCCACCTTCTGAGGAGCTGCACATGGAGACAGACGAGTCAAAGTATTTTCACAAGCACTGTACTCATCTTTGTTTCTCAATATGATGCACCAGAATCCATCCTGGGGACTCAGAGTGATCTGTCCCTTCCTGTTGATGGACTCTTGAGCCACTCCTAAATCCCAGTCTGTTTTCCCTTTGACCTGAACCTCAAAGTAAAACCTGCCTGAAGAGAAACTCTGCTTTCCCAGAACAATAGGACATATATCAAACCTCCGAGGAGAATCTGGGAGCTGCTTCTTCACATCAGTGTTATAAACCTGTTTGAGATCTTCAGACAGAACGAGCCATGGTTGAGCAGTGTCTGGATCCAAAGTCACGTCCACCTCAAACTTCTGCTTTCTCCTCAGCTCTTCTTTGTTAGACTCTGAAGCCAGTTGTTTACGCAGTTTGTTAAACTCCTCAGAGAGCTCCTTGTGCAGCTCCCTCACGGCCCGGGCCACACTGCCCTCACACTTCTCCCCCTCAAAGCTCACGCTGCTCCACTCCTTCAGCCCAGCAGGGGCGTGAGTGCAGGGCAGCGCTGTAGAAAGTGCAGAGGGTCTTGAGAGCGTGAGAGCCGCTCCTCTGCCTCAGTGCTGCTCTTCTGCAGCTCACAGATCTCCTGTTCCAGCTGCTGCACCAGCTCCTGGGCTCGTTTGTGGCTGAGCCTCTGCTTCTCCTGCAGCTCCTCTAAGAACAGCTCCTGACGCCTCTGAACAGACTGCATGAGAGCAGTGAAGACCTGCAGCCCCTCGGCCCTCTCTCTGTGGACCTCTGTGTCACTGAGCTCCACGCAGCGCTGGATCTCCTGGAGCTTCAGCCTCCTCTGCTCCACCATGTGCTGAGTGTGAGCCTGAGTGTGGAGCAGAGAGGACCTGCTGCGCTCAGCCGCTTCGTCAAGAGATACAAACTTATGGTTCTGATGCTCTAGAGGGACACACAGAGTACAGACGCAGCTCTGGTCAGTGTCACAGAAGAGCTCCAGGGGGCGCTGGTGTTTGGGACACAGCCTGTCCTCCAGGTTCTCCACAGGCTCCATCAGCTGGTGTCTTTTCAGCCCAGAGACTGTGAGATGAGGCTGGAGGTGGGTCTCACAGAACGAGGACAGACAGACCAGGCAGGACTTCAGGGCCTTGAGTTTGGGCTCAGAGCACACGTCACACTGGACCTCCATAGATTGACTTTTGTTTGTGTCCAGTTTTCTCTGTGACACCAGCTCACGCAGCAGTGTGTTGACACTGAGCTCAGGTCTTGTGGAATAGTTCCTGTTACACAGGGGACATGTGCAGAGTCCAGCAGTGTCCCAGGCCTCACAGATGCAGCGTTTGCAGAAGTTGTGTCCACATGGAGTGGACACTGGCTCAGAGAACACCTCCAGACAGATGGAGCACAGGAGCGTCTCCTCAGAGCTGCTTTCACTGGTGGACCACATCTCTGAAACACAAACACATCACACTCACTGTCACAACTCACACTTTACATCATCAAAGTCTAATCTCTGATTCAGGATGTGTTAAAGACTGAATTAGAAGAGTCTAATTACAAAAACACTTTGTGCATGTTGATTTGGATTTGTCTCAACTGGATTTAATTTA
Source organism: Mugilogobius chulae (assembly GCA_038363315.1). Lineage (NCBI taxonomy): Eukaryota > Metazoa > Chordata > Actinopteri > Gobiiformes > Gobiidae > Mugilogobius > Mugilogobius chulae. The sequence continues at coordinate 137,362 of JBBPFD010000053.1, forward strand.
TTTATCTGTTTTTTTCAAATTGTTTTATTTAGTATTTTTTAACATCAGTGACGTCGTGCGGTGATGTTTACAGCTGCTGAGGCACTACACAGGTCTGGTTACTGACTTAAGGGTATTTCACACCAACACAACCCCCAGTCGCTGTCTGAGGCACCGATGTGAAAGAACATTCAGACAAACACAATCCAAACAGCCAACAGTCGCCAACAAACACAGAGTGAGCATGTGTGTGATGTAACGCTTGACGAAAATGACGAAACATAAGTTGCACGTGAGTAGTTGTTGTCAAACAGATGTTTCTAGTCTTACCTCACAGATTAAGTTCAACTCATATTTCCCTCCACAGTCCAGCCTTCGTACTGCACTCCTCGTAACTCCCCCGTGTTTTCCTCCATCCAAATAGAACCATTCTCCTTCGTAGTTACGTCCCGTTTGACCCGTGTAAATAACAACAATCCATGCTCGGCTAAATACTGTTTTTCCGTAAGCGTCTTTTTCGGTTTCCGCACTATATTCCTGTGCACTGATTCGCTGGTTCTCCTGTGGCCACGGACCAATCAAACAGCTGCATTTACGGCAACTGGCGACACCGACTTTACCTGCGAGTCTTCAAAAACCCTCCTCCACGACTTGCTCCGCGCTCCTCTGACCCCCGACAACCTCGTTTACACTAGAGCTGTGCAATATATCGAATTTTAGATAATATCGTGAATGTTGTTTTGGAGATATGTAAAAATTTAAAATTGAGTATATCGTTAAATAGAAAAAAGGTAAAAAAAAAAAAAAAAAAAAAAAAGTCATCCACACTTTTGTGATTAGATTTGTGACATTTCAACATTTATCTTACATTTATTAATACAAACTTAATTGAGCCAAAACAACAGATAGTGCTTGAATTAAGTCATCATTATCCTTTTTATTACGGATTGTAGATTAAAATTATTGCTGCGGTAAAACGACAGAGTCAGACAAAAATGTGTTTAACCATGTTTTAATCCAGAACAAAACAAATGAAATGCCTTTCTGACTTTTCCTTTATCTTAAGTTAGAAATTGATGGTCAAACTAGATATTTTATGCTTGTTTCAATAGAAAATCATATTTTAAAAAGGTCAAAATAAAGAACATAATCACTGATTGGGGACATTTATGAACCATTTGCCTTATCAAGATGGGTTTTTTCCTGTGTAAACCTGAACTAATAAGTAAATAAGACCTGTTTGAACACAGTTTTGTTGGACTGACTTAATATCGTTTGAATATCGTTATCGAAATACGTAAAAAAAATATCGAGATAATCATCTTTGTCAATATCGCACAGCCCTAATTTACACCAAACACACGTGAGCCGCCTGTCGGCAAAAGTTGCCAAACTGGTTCAGACGGGCGACCCTCGGCTTGGTGTGAAAGACCCTTTACACTTCAAGAGTCCTTTTCATTTACTTTGCAGACATATAGAATATGAAACGTTTGTATCAATATATATTCTTACGTGAGATGTTTGTCTCTACACACAAAGTTAAGAAATAATAATTCTGGACGTCACATGAGTTTCAATCCCTGGAGCTTTTGCATCTGAGCCACATGACTGCTAACTCTACTGGATTTGTGAACACATCTTTTTGGATTTATGTTAAATATTTGATTGTGATGATTTATATAGTTGTTTAAGTCTTTGTCAAACCCACAGTGAAGTTAAACAGAGACATTTAAACTTTGGCCGTAGAGAGTCAGATTTCCCTCTCTACACTCAAACAAGCTCACTAAAAGCTCACACTTTTGCATAATGTTCTTTTTCATGATGATTAGAAGACAAAGCACTCATAAAAAAGTCCACCTACAAACATATTGATCACTTCTTGTGCAGAAACAGTGCGTGAACGCGCTGCATGAACGCGCCCTGTTCATTGGTGTCTGTGCAGATCTGAGTGAGACGAGCCTCAGAGCTGTAAAACCTGCGTTATATCAGTGAGTCCTGGAGATTTAAACATTTTAAACCACAAAACTCTGTGAAACATCACGAGAAATCACCCAATATCATAAATACAAATTATGTTATTTAATCTTATTAGCATCAAGTATTTTCCCCCACGTCACTGTTAAATGAAAGTAACAAACACCAGCGCTGGATCAGGGAGGCAAACGAGATTTGCAAACGAGGAACTAACAGCATAAATCATGACGATGGAGCGTACGCCTAATCACACACATGAGAAGACACCAGACAGTAGGGGGCGCAAGTTTTCACAAACATTAAGCTCATATGTAACCTAAAATAAACACATTTAAAAAGTACATTATAAATATAGTGTGACATCTTGGTGTGGTGGTTACCTTTAAGGTGCCTTAGAGGCGGCACCAACCAAGTCTTTATATGCGGGAGCGGCGCAGCCGCGCGCGCACACACACTTTTGTCTCGAGTGGGCTTGTGGTGACGGCCGTGCCGTGCCCTTGTGAGACCGGGTTTGGGCCAAACTGTCGCCAACCCAGGCGCGCATTATTTCTTGGAAAAGGTCAGTCACACATTTGTTAAGCATTGTGTTTCAACAACTTCGTTAATGCAGCATTTCCCTTGTTTAGGGCTTTGACAGCCCGCCACTGCTGTGCCAGCTCTCTCCTCCCCCATTCCTCGTGGGAGCGCGTGCGTTTGGCACGCGGTGCGGGTTCGGGGTTCCTCGTACGCTCATTGCTCCGCTTGTATTTTGGTCCTTGGGCCGTGGCTGACCCTAAATTATATCTTAGAGCCTGGGCTGCTGTGGGATTACACCGTCACTCTCCGCGGTCTTCCCCCTCCTTCTGCTGCCCACAAGTGCGTGCACCTCTGCCGGCAGGTAAGATGCCAACCAACCACTTATTCTGTAGCTGACTTAATTCTTTATTTAATGCTCGTGTTTTACTTATAGGCACGAGGCGTGAGGCCTCTCTTCAGGCCGTCACCTCCTGTGGGAGGGCCGTTGTTTTGCACTGCTGAATCAATCAACTTGGTGCCAATTAAAGTCAGGAACGCCCGTCAACAGCACCTATTTGTAATGGGACTTTACCCTGCTCTATTTTACATGAACTAATAGTAGGTACTATACACGGAGCGAGCAGCAATCACAGAATACATTTAAAGTACATAACCAAAAATTGTCTGCTGGTCTCCGGCTGCACAGCTCAAAAACTTTAGGTGAGTCCCGCCGCCGCCTGCATGTTTTAAATTGCATGTTATTTTGGTTGCTTTGCTTGCTTTTGTTGCATTTATTTTGCTTGATACTTACTTTGGTTGCTTTGCATGGCTTGCCAGTGTTTTTGATTTGCCATTTGCTTATTTTCATTTTGCTTAAAAATATTATGCATTCATTTTTTTGCGTATTTGCTTAATTTGTATTTTGATTGTTTAAGCCTTATTTTGTGTTAGTCCTGCAAACTGTGCACTTTAAACCTTTTATATGTCTAGGCCTATTTTAACCATTGCTACTTAAATAAAAATCCATATATTTTGTAATAATCCACCTCTCTTATTGTCCAGACCTAGCGCGGCCTTAGTTAATTATTTGTTTTGTACATTGGTTTCACTCTGGTCCCAGGGCCATACACCCTCCCTGGGTGGCGTTGTTGGTTCTATTTTAAATATAGGTCTCTCCTCCATCGCTCATGTCACAATAGCATATTCTATGTTGTTTGACCTTGTAGGAGTTGCTGTAGTCAAACACTAACATTTATGCGCAGAAGCTTCTGGGCCTGAGCACATTGACTTTTGACTCCAATTCGGCTCTGACTCCGACTGGGGAGTAACAAGGACGACCAACCAGTGATGCTTCTGGAAGGCAACAGGAAGTAGCTGAAACATGTAAAGCAGGTAAAGAAGCACTTTTCGTTAAGCTAACAGTTTCCGTCTTGTTGGTTCTGTGTCTCAGGGTCCTCAAAGAACATCTTCACTAAAGTATGCAGTCTCTAACATCCGATATTGCACATTTTTCAAGTATCAGTATCGTCGAGTACTCATACAAAATTTCCGATCTGATACCCTGTTTTGTCCTGAATGAGGAGATGCAGCAGCAGCAGCTGTTCTCTGCTTGTGGCTAATGCTACAGCTAATGCTACAGCTAATGCTACAGCTAACAGTCAGACCAGCTAGTAAAGACTCTGTGGAGACTCTTCAAAATTCAACCACAAAAATACTCAATATATGCACACAAACACCCGTTTTACCTCTGTGGTGTTTCATTTAGCCTTTAGAGCAGCAGGACTGTGGTTAAACTAACTCTAAAAACGGTCCAACAGCAGCGCTAGCTAGCGGCGCTAACAAGCTAACATGCTAATTCTGAATTCTGTTTACATTGCATTTCATTAGAATAAACGTCTTTTTACAGCCTCACTGTTGTTTTTTATGACACACAGAGGTGGAAAGAGATTAAAAAGAATAAACTCAACACAGTTATGTTTAATGAAAATACATTTGACTCTTAAAATAGTCTTAAAAATCCAAATATATAACAGGTACATCTATATTATGACATAACAGTAGACTATTTTATATGTGCAGCTCTCCAGACTTATGAGTCCAGTTTGCAGAAGCTTTTATTAAATTGATTATTGATTTAAATTTGAGTTAAAGCTGTACCTATTACTTCTTTAGCCATTATAATGTAATATTTGGTATCAGTATCAGCACCTACCCTGAGTCAAAGTATTGGTATCGGATCAGTTCCAGAAATTTGTTATCGTACAACACTAGTCTCTAGTCGATTGTCCAGTGTCTCTTATTCAGGGTCATGTCATGTCTAAAACACTTAACATTTCCCCAAATCTTCTGTTGTCACATGACCAGATCCATAAAGCTCACAGTGCCAGAGAAGTATTTTTACTCAAGTACTGTACTTAAAGGTGAGGTAGTTGATTTTCACACTGCAAACACAATTTAGGTTTTAATTCTTACAACTTCCTCTCATAAATCCTCCGACACTAGTTAATATCGACATATGTATTCATTTTGGTTGCACTAACAACTTTTAAACGTCTTTTTACAAACAACAAAGTGAAACTGGAGTGAACGCCCCAAGCTCAGCCAATCAGAGTGATGCATTTAGCTCCTGTTTAGAACTAAAATTCTTTATTCTTTAGTTCAGACAGTACTCAGAGGTCTAATTTTTCACAAAGTGCTGTATTTACTATATATTTTTTAGTGGAAAAGCACAAAGTTCACTAATTTACAACTAAAAAAGTTAGCTACCCCACCTTTAAGTAGTTTATTTGAGTATCTGCACTTTCTTCAGTAATAAAAATCGGATTACTTTTACTTAATTTTTTGTATGAAATAAATGTTCTTTCTATTCCCTACAGTTTGAAAAGTTACCTTTTAAGTCCAGAACAGTTTCTTTTTTTACATTTAAATCCCCTGCAGATCTGCTGGGATCTTATATATCAAGGCTTTTTAGGGAAGTACTGATCCGATACTGGGATCAGATACTCAGCTCTATAGTATCGGTTCAGCTGATATCATAGTTGTGTGTTTAATTGGACAAAATGAGACTTATTTACTGCTGAAGTTGATCCAGAATGTCTCATGATGTTTGACATTTATTGAGATGAAGTTGTTTAGTTGTGACTTGCACTATAAATATTAGTTACATAACACTATATGACCAAATGTCTAATGATTGAGAAAGAAAAAACAGAGCTTTTTCAGTCTTTACACTGGTATCGTTGATATCTGTTATCGACAGATACTCAGTGTTGGGTAAGTTACTTAAAATTGTAATACATTATATATTACTAGTTACAGGGAGAAAAATGTAATATATTTGTATTACAATATCACTGTCCCAGAAATGTAACTGAGTTACATACAGTGAGTTACTTTAAGCTAATCACACATTTGTTAAGACCTTGTACAATCCTGTTAAATTTACACTTGATTACTGATTAATTTATGGAAATGTGACGTCACAACACATTTTCCTCATAATATTGATTCACCTTTAAGCCAATAGACAGTATTTTGGTGGTGTTTTTATCCTGAAGTGACTTTTTAATAGAATATAAAAGCAATTAATTTATATGAAAGTAATTTGAGTCGTTTTGTCAACATTTTTATAAGTAATGAGTTACACAACTTAGTCACTGAAAAGTAGAATATATTACAGTAAATAGTTGTTGTTGTAAATAGTTACTCCCAACACTGCAGATACTTAAAGTCCAAAGTCAAAGTATTCGAACAGAAAAAGCTGGGTCGGTGCATCCCTATTTTTTTTCCAATTAAATCCCCAAACATTCTGATATACAGAGCCTTTTCCATCGCTGCCCCACCCTCTGGGACAGAGACTGCACTCACCACTTTTAGGAAAAATATCAAGACTCATCTGTTTAAATTTGCTTTAATGTTTGATTAATGTTGTAATAACTAACTGTTTTTATGTATTGTACCTTTGTGTAACTGCCTTTGACTGTAAAGGCGTCTTTGAGTGTCTAGAAAAACGTTATATAAATAAAATGTATTATTATTATTTATTATTATTATTATTATTATATTATTATTATTATTATTAATATATTCATTGCATATTCTACGTATGATTAAATAACATTTTATGATACCTTTCTCACTGTAAAACCATAATTTACTATAAAGCACCTGAAACCAACTTTTACTTTTTTACTTGAGTGTTTTACTTTTGTACTTTTACTCAAGTAAAGGAGTTTCAGCTGGACTTTTACTTTTACCAGAGTCATTTTTCAGACAAATAACTGTACTTTACTGAAGTAGTGTAACTTTAATACTTTTGTCATCTGCTCAGTGTCAGAGTCAAACCCGTTCTGTCTCACTCCTTCAGAGGAATGTCGTGTCTGTTTCAAAGTCAACGTGGATTTACATTTTAACTTTTACTCTGAACATGTGTCAGTTTAATAACAACATTCAAACAACAATGATTTAAGAAAAGGTTTGTGGTTTTAGCGTTTAAAATGTAACAGAAATACAACATGAAGTTTACTTTCACTTTCATTTCCCGAGAAAAGCCTTTGAGCTGTTTTGTGTTTGGGTATTTGATCTAAACTAAAGCAGACGCTCCTAAAAGTCAAAAGGACCAGAGCTGTTCAGAGGAAGAATAGTAACACTCACCTGTGACTGCTGAGGGTTTGGATCTGCCGAGGAGCCTTTGAGCAAACGCAGACTGACGTTTCCTAGAATAGCAGAGGGAGCGGCAGCAGCAGGAAGTTAGAGGAACAGCTAGAGAGTATGACTTCTGCTGGCACGGCGGCCATCTTGTGACTGGAACAGCAGCAGGTTTTTAAATAAAGTTAAAACAAGGCAATAAAACCTAAAGATTAAAGTAAATGAACATATAATGATGTGTTTGTGGTTCTACTCCACAGTCTGTCTTTGTCTGGGCGTCCAGTCACACTGACACAGCAGAGGCCACAGAAGTGTTTCTTCACATCGAGCAGAATCAGCTGCTGCAGTAAAAACACAAGTCTGACTGTCTCCAGAAAGAACGTGTTTATTTAGAATCAAACTTTTACACAGGATTTCACCAGGAACATGATCGATTTTAATCGACTGATTGTGTTGTCTATACTTTTGGGGGGGGGTTCAAATGGAGTCCTTTAGTCCTGCTTTAGTCCTTGTTTTAGTCCTGTTTTAGTCCTGCTTTAGTCCTGTTTTAGTCCTGTTTTAGTCCTTGTTTTAGTCCTGCTTTAGTCCTGGTTTAGTCCTGTTTTAGTCCTGTTTTAGTCCTGCTTTAGTCCTGTTTTAGTCCTGTTTTAGTCCTGTTTTAGTCCTGCTTTAGTCCTGGTTTAGTCCTGTTTTAGTCCTGTTTTAGTCCTGCTTTAGTCCAGCTTTAGTCCTGCTTTCGTCCTGTTTTAGTCCTGTTTCAGTCCTTGTTTTAGTCCTGCTTTAGTCCTGTTTTAGTCCTGCTTTAGTCCTGTACTTAGTCTGTATTTAGTCCTGTTTTAGTCCTGTTTTAGTCCTGCTTTCGTCCTGTTTTAGTCCTGCTTTCGTCTTGTTTAGTCCTGTTTTAGTCCTTGTTTTTAGTCCTGCTTTAGTCCTGGTTTAGTCCTGTACTTAGTCCTGTTTAGTCCTGCTTTATCCTGCTTTTGTTCCGTTTTAGTCCTGCTTTAGTCCTGTATTAAGTCCTGCTTAGTCCTGTTTTAGTCCTGTTTTAGTCCTGCTTTAGTCCTGCTTAGTCCTGTTTTAGTCCAGCTTTAGTCCTGTTTTAGTCCTGTTTTAGTCCTGCTTTAGTCCTGGTTTAGTCCTGCTTTAGTCCTGCTTTAGTCCTTGTTTTAGTCCTGTTTTAGTCCTGTTTTAGTCCTGTTTTAGTCCTGCTTTAGTCCTTGTTTTAGTCCTGTTTTAGTCCTGTTTTAGTCCTGCTTTAGTCCTTGTATTAGTCCTGTTTTAGTCCTGCTTTAGTCCTGTTTTAGTCCAGCTTTAGTCCTGGTTTAGTCCTGTTTAGTCCTGTTTAGTCCTGCTTTAGTCCTGGTTTAGTCCTGCTTTAGTCCTGCTTTAGTCCTGCTTTAGTCCTTGTTTTAGTCCTGTTTAGTCCTGCTTTAGTCCTTGTTTTAGTCCTGCTTTAGTCCTGCTTTAGTCCTTGTTTTAGTCTGTTTTAGTCCTGTTTTAGTCCTGTTTTAGTCCTTGTTTTAGTCCTGTTTTAGTCCTGTTTTAGTCCTTGTTTTAGTCCTGTTTTAGTCCTGCTTTAAGCTGCTTTCAGACCGGACAGCATTGGAGCATCCAAAGCGTCCAGTTTACATGTTAAGTCAATGTAAACCCGCGTCTTTGAGCATCCAGCGAAATTTCGTTGCGTTGGGCGTTGAAATTCGCTTGTTCAGGCGTCTGCTGCCGCCGCGCCTTGCAGTGTGAACGCTCAAACCTGCGGCGGAACGCTTTGGCTGCCCCATCAGGCGTCGACGTCAAAGTTGGGCTCTGCTGAACTTTAAGAGTCTAGAAGCTCGCGTCCACCAATCTCATATCCGGAAGAAGAAGACACCGGCTCATAAACAATGTAGACGATGACCTTATCGTGGCTGTGTTGGCCAAACCGGTCCATAGACGTGACAATGAAGGAGTACAGAGACAGAATAAAAAAGGACACTGCCTGGAGGAGGACATGAGGAAGTTGGGCTTTCGGGTAAGTTATGGATACGTTTTAAAATGTACACGTTTGCCCACTTTAGCTAGCTGCTTGTATAATGTAACGTAATGTAATGTTCAGTTAGCTGTTGATCCATGACCTGATCCTCCATCATGTGAAAACAAAGCACCTCGCAAGCACAGAGCTCCACCTGCGTGCAAAAGCGGGACCGTCTGGCGTTAAAGGTGTCCACCAAAACCTTGACGCGCGTCAGAGCATTTTGGAAGCTTATTGAGACATCAACAGCATAAATAACTGACGAAATTTTACGTGCGATTAGGCAAATTTTGACGCAAAAAGCTGTCCGGTCTGAACGCAGCATTAGTCCTTTTTTAGTCCTTTTTTAGTCCTGTTTTAGTCCTGCTTTAGTCCTGTTTTAGTCCTGCTTTAGTCCTGCTTTAGTCCTGGTTTAGTCCTGTTTTAGTCCTGTTTTAATCCAGCTTTAGTCCTGGTTTAGTCCTGTTTTAATCCTGTATTTAGTCCTGCTTTAGTCCTTGTTTAGTCCTGTTTTACTCTTTTTTAGTCCTGTTTTATCTTGTTTTGACTGTTTTAGTCTGCTTTAGTCCTGCTTTAGTCGCTTTATCCTTGTTTAGTCCTGCTTTAGTCCTGTATTAAGTCCTGCTTTAGTCCTGCTTTAGTCCTGCTTTAGTCCTGCTTTAGTCCTTGTTTAGTCCTGTTTCAGTGATGTTCTGCAGCTCCAGTTGGGCGCTGCTCTGGGCGATGTTCTGGGTGGTGTTGGTGCTCTGCGTGGCTGTGGTCCTGCTCTCTCTCGGCTCTCCTCCCTCCCTCTCTCCTCTCTCTTTCTTCCTCCTCCTGGTTGTCAGACTCCGGAGCAGCGCCTTTCTGAACGTGGCGCTGGAGAAGACGTAGAGCAGCGGGTCCAGGGCCGAGTTGAGGAAGTTCAGCCCCAGGGAGACGATGGTGAGCTGGGTCAGGGTGTAGAAGGCGGCGCAGTCCCAGGGCCGCAGAGACTGGACCACCCAGAGCCCGGCCGTAGTGAGGCTGGTGGGGAGGAAGCAGACGAGGAAGAGGAGGACGATGAGGACGCCACACGCATGGCCCTCGCGCACTTTCTGGTAAAACAACAAACAAACAAACAAACACGATCATGGCCCCGCGCACTTTCTGTAAAACAAACAAACAAACAGACACGAGCATGGCCCCGCGCACTTTCTGTAAAACAAACAAACAAACAAACAAACAACACGATCATGGCCCCGCGCACTTTCTGTAAACAAAAAAACTGCTTTGGTCCTGTTTATTCCTGTTTAGTCCTGTTTAATCCTGTTTTAATTCCTGTTTTAGTCCTGTTTTAGTCCTGTTTTAGTCCTGGGTTTAGTCTGTTTTAGTCCTGTTTTAGTCCTGTTTTAGTCCTGCTTTAGTCCTGTTTTAGTCCTGCTTTAGTCCTGTTTAGTCCTGTTTATCCTGCTTTAGTCCTGTTTTAGTCCTGTTTTAGTCCTGTTTTAGTCCCTGTTTTAGTCCTCCTTTAGTCCTGTTTTAGTCTGTTTTAGTCCTGTTTAGTCCTGCTTTAGTCCTGTTTTAGTCCTGCTTAGTCCGCTTTAGTCCTGTTTTAGTCCAGCTGTTTTGTCCTGTTTTAGTCTGCTTGTCCTGTTTAGTCCTGCCTGTTTTAGTCCTGTTTAGTCCTGTTTTAGTCCTGTTTTAGTCCTGTTTAGTCCTGTTTTTAGTCCTGTTTTTAGTCCTGCTTTAGTCTGTTTTATCCTGTTTTAGGTCCTGCTTAGTCCTGTTTTAGTCCTGTTTAGTCCTTTTTAGTCCTGTTTTAGTCCTGCTTTAGTCCTGCTTTAGTCCTTTTTTAGTCCTCCTTTAGTCCTGTTTTTAGTCTGTTTAGTCCTGTTTTAGTCCTGTTTTAGTCCTGTTTTAGTCCTGTTTTAGTCCTGCTTAGTCCTGGTTTTAGTCCTGTTTTAGTCCTGTTTTAGTCCTGTTTTAGTCCTGTTTTAGTCCTGTTTTTAGTCCTGTTTAGTCCTGTTTTAGTCCTGCTTTAGTCCTGTTTTAGTCCCGCTTTAGTGCCTCTGGCATTTCTGTAACAAACAAACAAACAAACACGATCACGGCCCTGCGCACTTCTGTGAAACAAACAAACAAACAAACAAACAAACACGATCATGGCCCCGCGCACTTTCTGTGAAACAAACAAACAAACAGACACGATCATGGCCCGCGCACTTTCTGTAAACAACAAACAAATAAACAAACAAACAAACACGATCATGGCCCCGCGCACTTTCTGTAAAACAAACAAACAAACAACAACATGATCATGGCCCGCGCACTTTCTGTAAAACAAACAAACAAACACGATGGCCCCGCGCACTTTCTGTAAACAAACACAACACGATGGCCCCGCGCACTTTCTGTAAACAAACAAACAAACAGATCATGGGCCGCGCACTTTCTGTAAACAAACAAAAAAAACAAACAACACGTCATGGCCCCGTCACTTTCTGTAACAGTTCCTCATAAGGTTTTGTGTGAGTGTTACCTTTGGGTCTCCCGACGATTCCTGTGGCTCGCAGGACTCTGGAGATCCTCACGCAGCAGAAAACCAGGATGAAGAACGGGAACAGGAACTCCAGCACGGTGATGACGCGGTGCGACGAGACGAGAGCGCGGCGCAGACGGGACGACTCGCCGTACGCCGCGAAAAGAAGCACTGGTCTGGTTCTGGATCGCTTTATGTGGCCGAGAGAGGAAGAGGAACCCGAGGAGAAACCACCAAGATCCACGACCAACGAGGAAGAAGGAAGCGTGAGCCGTGTGAGCAGGGAGAGGAGGAGAGAGGGTGAACGACCTGCGGAGAGAGAGGAGAGAGGGTGAGAGAGAGAGGAGAGAGAGGGGGGAGAGAGGGAGAGAGAACACCATTTCCAGACCAGAGGAGAGAAGGAAGCGCGTGGAGTTGTGAGGTGGGAGAGAGAGGAGAGAGGGTGAACGACCTGCGAAGAGGAGGAGAAGAGGAAGAGAGGGTGGAGAGAAGAGAGAGAGAGGGGGAAGAGAGGGAGAGAGAGAAACCACCAAGATCCACACCAACGAGGAGAAAGAAGGAGAGCGTGGAGCCGTGTGAGGCGGGAGAGGGAGGAGAGAGGGTGGACGACTGAAGAGAGAGAGGAGAGAGGGTGAGAGAGGAGAGGAGAAGGGAGAAGAAGAGAAAGGGGGAGAGAAAGGGAGAGAGAGAGAAAACCACCAAGATCCAGACCACGAGGAGAGAAGGAAGCGTGGGCCGTAGTGAAGGCGGGGAGGGGACGAGAGGGTGG
>JBBPFD010000054.1:0-111322 GCA_038363315.1 Mugilogobius chulae
TATAGAATTGACAAAAGAGACCAAAATGTTGTATATAGACATGTTTCTGTCTCAATGCTGATGTTACACTGCAAAAAAGAGATTTCAAGACAAGCTTAAGTTGCTTGATTCTAGGATTTTAATGTAATTCCAACCATTTTGACTAATTTAACCTTTATTTATTGTAAAGACATAGATGATTTTCCTTGTTTCAATGTGTTTTGAACTAGTTTCAAGACATTGCTTATTATTGTGAGCCAAATTGTTTACCAATGGGTCAAGAAAAACTGTTGGCAAAATGTTGTTCTAGTTTTCTCAGTGAAATATTCTACATTACGCAAGAATTAAATCTTATCTAGTTAACACATCTTAACATCTGGATTAAAATTGTGATTCCAAGTCATTTTAAGCAATCTAGATATATAGTTTTTGCAGTGTAAGGAAGAACTACTGACAGTCAATGCATAGATACAGTTTTTTATAGAGCGCAATTTGTTCAAAAAATGTCCCAAAATCGTCATCAACCCAGCTCTGCCTCGCATAACGTTTAGATAATGATTTGAATTCCGCGTTTAAGTGGCCCCATTGTCGCTTGTTGATCAGATTTAATCCACTTATTTGGATCCGTGGCCGGTCTGTGGCTGTGGCAAATGAAGCCTGAGGAGAATTAGCCTCACTTCAGCGGACTCACTTTCCCAGCTGCAGGACTTAAGACGCTTTAGATTGAAGTTTTGTGAGTAGGTGTTGGCGTTTTAGTCGTTCGTCTTATCCCGAATAATAAACACAACGGCACTAGGGCAGGGCGATGTTGACCAAATAGGAGAGTTTTTTTAGATATCTTGATTAAATTAAGACGATATTCTTGTTATCCTTGGGTTGTTTTGATCTAGTTTTAACTGTGTTTGTTAATGAAATACAATTCTTTTCATAGGTGGTCAAAAATTAAAATTGTAATAAACTAGGGCTGGGCGATATTGACAAAAATGGATAACTCAATGTTTTGGCACTAGGGATGTCAAGATTATTAGGTTAATTGATAATTGTTATTGTTCCAAATGCAATGTAACCGTAAGAGCAAAAGAATAATAATCGTGACACTTTATAAACAAAATAATCTGTTTAGATTCTGTTCTGAAACTATGATTATTGCAGCAGATGGAGCTGTGCGATATTGACAAAAATGGATGTTTCGATAATTTTTTTGGAATATTTCGGTTACGATATTCAGGCGATAACATGTCAATCCAACAAAAAAAATGTCTTTACACAAATTAGTGAAGTTTAATTGTCAAATATGAATGTATTGAACTTTGATTGGTCGAGTAACATTTCAAAACATGTAATTTCTCAATGTTTTGACCAAATATTCAGGCTAAATAATCAGTCGCATAAATAAAAATGCAGGTAAACAATGTTTTTAAATGTTAAAAAATGTCTAATAAAATATAAAGAATTTTCAAATACTCCTCTTTTTTTTTATTGACTAAATGATGTTGAAGCAAAAAAATTAAAGGAAATGTTGGCTTTTCAATGCTATTTTTATTATTTCAAACTGCTCTTTTTGAAGACTTTTTATTTATTTTATTGCACGATATACTCGATATTCAATTTTTACATATCTTCAAAACAACATTCACGATATTATCTAAAATTCGATATATCGCCCAGCTCTACCTACAGATGTGTTTTATCAGATAAATACATGTTTTTGTTTTGTTTTTTTGCTATAGTAAAAGTAAATTTGTGATTTTGTGAGACTTGTTATGGCGGTCAAATAACAAATACTGATTTTGGCAACGGAAATACTCTTAAAATTAAATACATATCAACCTGTCTCTAAATTTGGCAATTTTCGAAGTAAAAATCCACTTTTCAAAATATAGAAAAAACACAATTTAGGCAGCAAATTTGATATTCCTTTTTTTCCCAAATAAAAAATCTTTACTAAAACAAATGCAGGTTGTTTTGTCACATTAACATTGTTTCGTTCAGGAGGTTTAATTTAATAAAAAAATAGCATGTTAGACAATGAGAATAAAAAATGGTTGTGGTGATAGTAATCGTGAATAAAACCGTGATATTTTGTATCACGATAATCGCAATACTAACATTTTATATTGTGACATAAGTATTTGACACATCTCGATAACGATATTCAGATGATAATGTCTCAAACCCAATCGGAAAATGTTTAAACACGTCTTTAAGTGTATTAATTGACGGTTAATGGTCAGAAAAAAATAGGCTGTAATTGACTAAAGACATTTTTGGTTGATTTATGACGTGCTACCAAACGGTCCTCCTTCACAGAACTAGTGATTATTTCAATGTTCTGACTAAATTTTCGACCCAAACTGCCCTCACAAGACAAACACAGACATGCTAAATTACTAGTTATAAAGAAAAACAGCAGCTAAACAAGATTTTTGTGTAAAACATTCTGAATAAATTGCATTGCTTTCTAACTAATAAACTGAGTAACGAATTGACAAAAAAAAATCACAATGTTGTAACTTTCTTCATTTGTAAACAACTATTTTGAAGCATCTTCTACAATAAATGATAAACTCGATATACCATTGATGCATATCTTCAAAACAACTCCGATATTATCTAAAATTTGATATATTGCCCAGCTCTATAACAAACATTTATAAAAACTTAAAGCATTTGTTGTCTTCTTGAGTAATTTTGACCTGAAGACCAGGCGAGGGACTTTTTCTCACTCGAAAAAATACAGAAAAATTTGAAATATAACATTTCTGTCAAACTTAGGCCCTGTCCCAATACTCACACTTGCACACTTGTGCACTTCACTGAAATGTGCATTGTTTGAAAGTGCGCCAAGTGTGCAAGTGCATAAGTGCACAAGTGTGCAGAACAGAAATGGGACAGTCCACACTTCAACATGTTATGAATTAAACTGCTGCTAAATTACTAGTCTATTTGGATCATTGGAACTTGCCACAAACATATAAAACAGTGCTGTGAATGTCCATGTCCGGTGTCCAGCTGTGGCAGCACAAGGTACAAACCAAATGGTTTTCTTACCGTAGTATATTATTAAACTGTGCCTCCTGTTAACGTTCAGAGCTAAGTTGCTAAGGTAGAAGCATTGCATCATTTGAAAACTCCACACTTGCCTGAAGTGTGTAAATATGATGTTGTGAAGTGTGGATAAAAACATTCTAGAGAATTGGGACACCATGCGCACTTCAGCGGCTCGTTGTCAACGCACATTTGAAGTGCACAAGTGTGCAAGTGTTATGGTGCGTTCCAGGCAACTGGGAACTGGTATATGTGCCACCTCCCACTTGTAAAAATGCGCTGGAACGCCACTCGAACTGGTTAATCCCACTTGTGAACTGGGACCTGGTCGAGGAAGCCCCACTTCACATACGAGTTCAACAATAACCAC
Source organism: Mugilogobius chulae (assembly GCA_038363315.1). Taxonomy (NCBI): domain Eukaryota; kingdom Metazoa; phylum Chordata; class Actinopteri; order Gobiiformes; family Gobiidae; genus Mugilogobius; species Mugilogobius chulae. The sequence continues at coordinate 3,398 of JBBPFD010000054.1, forward strand.
AAAAAAAATTATTTGAGGGGTTTAACTGACGCAAAAACAATGTAAACATTGATTACAGGTTATTTACCGTTACTTTTGATTAGCCTAAAGGTTAGCATTAGCCATAATGTTTACATACGAGTTGATTACGTTGGAACGCTCTGAACTGGGAACTGGTACTTTTAAAGTGAGAAATGTCCCAGTTCCCAGTTGCCTGGAACGCAGCATAAGTATTGGGACAGGGCCTAAGGCAACCTCTGCTGCTCTAACCTCAACTAGTTTGTTTCCCTATAATAAATAATTTTAAAGAGATATTCCAAAAAAAAAAAGAGGTCAATTTTTAAGGTACCTAAAATGATTTTTTTTTTTTTTTTTGGCGTTAAATTACCACAATTTTCCCAGCAATTTCTGTCAGATTTTTCATACTTCACACTTCTGCAGCTTCGTCAGAAAATTCTCAATAAAATTCTCAATAAAATTCTATAAATATAACACAAATTAAATGTTTTCTCTACAGTTTTTTGTTGTTTGATTGAATAGATGGAATTCTCGGTTGTTATATAAATAGCGTTCATTAGATTCTTCATTAGATTTTTCAGAATTGTTGCATAAGAAATGATTAAATCTTCGAGAAAAGAAGCAGCGTTGTGAAATACTACTAAGCAAGTTATTTCAAGCTTAATGATAAATGTTATTTTTAGTATCTTCATTTTGTCTACTTTGATTAATAAGCGTGTGATTTTTCTCTGATAAGACAGTTGTAATAAGCTGTTATAAGCTGTAAGTTAGTGTTTATAGCTTATTAGCAAAGAATCACACGCTTATTAATGATAAAGCTGTACACTGCAAAAACTGAATGTTTGGCTTTGCTTAAAAAGACTTAAATTCAGAATTTGAATCCAGATGTGGGTCATTTTAATTGGATAAGATTTACTATAATGTAGTTGTAATAGTTCACTGGTTTCTGAGAGAATTTGGGTTGAAACAGGAAAATAAGCTTGGGCTTAAAGGTGCACTGTGTAACTTTCTGGAGGTGAAAAGTCAACTACACAATCAGTAGAAATAGAAACACAGGACGTTCTGAATTGGATTAAGTATATTTTATCCCAGAATGTGAGAAAATCCAGCTAAAAATCCAGCTTTTTCATGGAAACAATCAAAAAGAGACTCTCCTCTAAGTTAAATACCGTAATTTCTGGATTATAAGCCGCTACTTTTTCACGAGCTTTGAACTATGCAATGCAGCAAATTTATAGATTCTCATAGACTTACTATTAACAAGTGTGGCCTATTTATGTACTTTATCATTTTTCTTACTTAAATCTAGTGGATGCGGCTATATATATTAAATTACAGTAATTGTCCAGTTTGTGGCTCAAAGTAAAGACGCAGGTTTTTTTAATTCATTTAATGTTACACAGTGGACATTTAAAGAGTGTAATGTCTTCAAACAAGATCAAACAGTTTGAAACAAGGAAAATACTCTCTACAAATCTACAAAGTAATCAACCTTAAATACTGTCAACATTTTTAAAAATAAAGTTAACCTTTTAGGCGTCGGAGTTTCTTCAGTTGAAGCAGAAACTTTACTGGACAATCCTATCTTTTTCTGTAAACAATACTCGATATGAAATGTTTGCTTATCTTCAAACAAAATAGACGATATTACCCAAAATTCGATATATTGCCCATCTCTAACTAGCACTTAATTGAATGAATCTTAGACAATGTTGTATTTTTTACTTAGTTTAGGGACAAACTTAATGTCAACAACCATTTAATGTGCTGTAGGAAAACCAAAATAGGTACACTTCAAAAAACTTTATAGTATTGCTTAAATTGACTGGAATTTAAAGTTTTAATCCAAAATGTAGTTTATTAACTGGATAAGGTTTAACTGCTGATGTAGTGTAGAATATTTCTCTGGTTTCAAAGCTTTTTTGACTGACTATGAGAGATTTCGGCTCAAAATAAGACACTTATTTGGCAATGGGGTTCGTAAAATGTTCTTTAAGCATTGGCAAATACAGCAATAGCTCAAAATAAGAAGTGATCAAAACATAGTGGAAAATATAGAGAATTTAGGCCTAAAAACAAAAATTTGTCAGCATTGTGAATTCAAGGATCAATGTTAGCTTGTCTTGAAAATTATTTTTTGCAGCGCACAAGTATGTTATTTAATACTTCAATTTTCAATGAGTGTGAAACTTCCAGTTTAAGAAATAAGATTCTTTATTTGTGCCACGATGGAGAAATTCCAGTGTTGCAACACACAAAGTTCAAAAACAACCTGGGAATATGCAATCCAACAAGATAATTTTAAGTTTTAAATTGTATCAAATATAGACACAATTATGGAGATGAATAAAGTGATCCAACTGTCCAAATATGTAAATAAATCCAACAATGCTAACGGTAGCTGCGAGCTAAATGCTAACGTGATGCTAGCACCACCTGGCGTGTTTTAGCATCTTTCTAACTTTACGTTTACTTTTCTGACATAAAACCACATTCACTACCTACATTTAAACATGGTTGTGACTCGGCTTGAATTAATTGTGCTGAAAACCCACTTAAATTGCCAGAAAACATCTTAAAAGAGGTAAAAGTTTAGCTTCCCATACCTTAGCATTATACTTTCCCCAGGGCACTGCCAGAACCACTTCGTATCTTTTAGCGCAACTACGCATGCACAGTCTTAAGTTACGTCTTTTAAACACATCATTTGTAAGTGTACAGTTAATATTATTTATCTATATTGATGTTTATGAATGTATTGTATAAAAGTCTCCCAAAAACGCCACATTTATTTATCGTCATTTTAAGCTAACAGATAGCAGCCGGAACTAGCTTAATCAGGCATTTATGGCTTTAAACCAGGGGTGTCGAGCTCATTTTGACAAAGGGCACATTGGCATCGGGGTTGTCCTCAAAGGGCCGGTTGTAACTGAAATTAACCTTACTAATCTTTGATATACGACAAATAATAGTTGTATTTGTATATTGTATGTTTATTGAAGTGACTACAACTGAATACATCTTCAATAGTCTGAAAAATTACTTATACTCTTTAAGTTTCAGACCTATTGTTTCATTAAGTCCAGACATACAGATTACTTCTGGCACTTAAATAAAATTCAAGTAAACCTTATAGGACCTTGAGGGGCCGCATGAAATGAGGTGGAGGGCCGCATCTGGCCCCCGGGCCTTGAGTTTGACACCTGTGCTTTAAACAGTGAAAATCTGATTTAACAATCTTTTGCTTTGTTGAAATCTGTAAGGGAATTTTGTGTTTAACAGTTTAGTTTTGTCTGTGTTTAATTACAATTTCAATACGAATAAAACAATGTAAAAGAAATAAAGCTGAAAGTACAAAGTAGGCAATGACAAGCCACACCCCCCAAAAAAGAAAAAAATAAGTAAACACTAGCTTGTCGCCTTATGTAGGAAGAAATAAAGTATTGGGGTCAATTTCCAGATAATTTTACTTGTCAAGTGAAATCTTCCTAAATCAAGTTAATATGTTCTTAATTAAATGCATTTTATCTTGTTTATTATTTTTTGCAGTGTTGGTGATGTTTTAGTCCTTCCAGGATTATTTTTTATCTATCAAGTGTCCTGTAGCTCAAAAAGGTTGAAAAATATAATATAAATTAACAAACGTAATCTCGAAGGAAACTACAAGTGACCAGCTGCCCCCACACACAAAAATAACAATCAATCAATACTTAAATAGAGATGTAAATGTCTAAAAATGTCCTAAAATCAGGTTATCAGTTCAGTTTCTCTGAATTATGGCAATGTGTTTATAAAAGTAACAAGTTGTCCTAAAGTGAGATTATGATTTTAGCTCGCAGAATTGAGGACAAAAGTGATCATAGAAGAAATAACAATATTTTTGTCCTTTAACAAGATCTGTGGGATAATATATTTGTTTAGTGGAAATGACTGCAAGTGAATAGGACAAAAACAAAGAGAGAGAGAGCGTAAAAACTGATGTAATGATAATAATACATTAAATTAAAGAAGATAACAGACATGTCACCATTTCTCAAACTAGAAAAAGCAACTGGCTCAATTAAATCGTACACTGCAAAAAATTTATTCCAAGACAAGTTAAAATGTATTAGTTCACAAATATTAAGTTTAAAATCTGTTTATTCATATGGTTTGGATCAGAGGTATCAAACTAATTTTACCCAAGGCCCACATTAGCATCATGTTGTTATAAAAGTGCCAGAGTTAAATGTTAAAAACCTCACTGTTCCTTGACAAATTACAAATATTATAAGTTAATACTGCACATACAGTACATCTGCTTGAGTGTATGAAATTAAATATTCTGTCAATTTCAAACAATTCATTTCATAGGTTAAGACACCTGCATTGTTTATAGTGGTAATGTAAGAGTAAAGGTGCATTGTGTTGCTTTTTGACCAAAAATCTAATCGAATAAAAGCATGTTTTTCTCATTTACAGTTATTTCTTACGTTAAACAATAATAATAAAAAAATATATATTTTTATTATTATTTTTTTTTTATTGGACTTGCATGGCAACTGGCTGTTTATTTGGGCTGGAGAGGGGCTCTTGTTATAGTATTTCAATGGAAAAAAAAATGTTTCTTTAGCTGTATTTTATCAGAATGTGACATAAAACATATTTACTCTTCTTCAGAATGTCCCAAAGTATGTTTTAATTTTCTATTTTTACAGAATTGTGGATGAGTTTTCACCTACAGAAAGTTACACAAGGCGCCTTTAAAAACTATTTTATAGAGGGATTTTCGGTCAATGTCACTTTCCGCTTTACTGCGCATGTCGCCTGCAGATAGAGACTGTCAGTCTGCTTAGCTGGGGAAACTTATTTGATTAAAACAAGAAAAACAGGACGAAAGCAGCTGTTTGTTCAGGTCTGAACCGATGTGACAAACGTCTGGCTCCTGAAGCTTGAAACAGTGTTTTTCTTGCTGTTTTTTCACTTAACTGAATGTAACTTTTAAGAGTCGTAGGGTCGAATTGCATTTACAAATATTGATTTAACAGCATAACTTTTGTTTTCACAAAGTGATAAACTCTTGTAGTTAACTGACAACAGCACTAGCTCGTGACAGTTTGTGTCAATCAGCTGTGGCTCTTTCTGCTAACCAGCTGTATGCGCATCTCCCGTGTTAATAAACAAATAATCCATCTATAACTCCAAAAGAAATCTTATCAGACCTTGAGGGAAGCATAAAAGTGTGGAGGTCCACATTCAGCCCCAGGCCTTGCGTTTGAAACGTGGTCTGGATTATTTTACTTGTTTCAAACTGGTAGATATTACTTCTTTGAACCAATTATTTGACAATTTACTTACCAAACTATCAAATCTGTGTTCTTATTTTAAGCCAAATTCTCGTATAACTGGATAGAAACACCTTGAAAACATTCAAATATTCTATCAATTAAATCTTTCCAGTTAAAACATCTAAGTCGTTTTAGGACAGGCCAGAGATGTATGTATTTTTAGCAGTGCATTTGAGTGTTTGTGACCTGCTTACATAATGATTTGTGACGGGGGACATGTTTAAGTGTCCCTGCTGCTGCTCCGCGGAGAGCTCAGCAGTGGATCTGTTTTAGGGAGAAATTAAAAGTGGACAATGGGTTTTGCTCCAGCAGACTCAAGCTCAGTGATGTCCCCGGTCCTTTTGAAGTCCGTGTATTGGCTCACAGTGAGGAACAATGCTGGATTCCTGCCGTTCCCGGTGAAAACATCTCAAATAGAGCCGTGGCTGCTCGGATGCCCACACAATCGATTGTTGTGGCCTGAGCCTGACACATTAGTGACCCGTAATGTGTATTCTATAGGCCCCTGTGTCACTGGTTTGTATCAAGAGAGGTTTTGTTTAGTGTAACTTAGCACCTATAAAAGCTGCACCATTAAGAGTAGAACGTTTAGTTGGTCTAATGTTAAACCAAAAGAGATTATTAATTACTAAAAAATAAAAGTGACATTCTCATTCCGGCGTCTCTTCAAAGGGCCGTCCCACTTTTTTTTGAAAAATCCCTTTTTGTTCACTTTGAGTGCCTTGTAAGGTGGAAAAGCGCTATATAAATAGAGACCATTACTATTTACCACTATCAGATAAAAACAAACTATGAAGCAACTGGAAATGTTAAAAATAAAAACACATTGTGTCCCTTTTATTTAGAGTCAAATCAGTAATTCTGTGATGAATCAGACTCAGTTTCTTCTGTAAACTGACAAAGAAAAACATTTCCTTTTCAAAAATTTTTGTACTGGCTTCACTTACATTTTTTTTTTTTTTTGGTAATTTTAGGTTCCTAAAACTAATTTTGACCTCAATTACTTTCAGCTTTTGCAGAGGAATTGTCAAAACCCCAAATATGCCAAATCCAGTGCCATTCAGGCCTCAGCTGTAAACACCAGCTTTACTAATCCTTATAGAGGGATTTTTTTTCAACACGGGCGATGCACACGCACTCCGCCTGTCAAAGTGTGGAAACAAGTCAAAAAAGTTCCGTTGTCAGCTAAATACAAGAGTTTATCACTGTGCAAAAACAAAAGTTCTGCTTCTAATTCAACATTTGTGAATGAAATTTGATCCTACCACCCTTGAAAGTTACATTCAAGTGAGTGAAAAAAGGCGATAAAAGAACTGTCTCAAGCTTCAGGAGACAGACGTCTGTCAGACCAGTTCAGATCTGATTGAAACAGCTGCTCTCAATCCCTTTTTGTTGTTTTATTCAAAGAAGTTTCCCTAGCTAAGCAGATGGACAGGAGCTCTTCTGCATAACGCATCCGCAGTAGGGCAGAAAGTGACGTCGACCGAAAATCCCCCTATATCTACAAAAACAAAAAAACAACAACATTAAGGCGGAATTCTTTTGTTTGGAGAAAGTTCTCTCTTCTGATCAGAGCCTGTTAGTCTCAGAAGCTAAAACTACAGAGATACAGCTTTAAAAGACTCCAGCCATTTGTTTGTACTCCAAAGGATCAGAAACAGTCTTAGTTTGAAATTTTACCGATTTTAGTCAGACATGTGAGGGGAAAAAGGCCAGTATGAGAAGGGGTTAAAGTATATTCTGACACTGCAGAGTAAGAGATAAAGTTACCAGTACAGAACCAGCAGTTTATTGGGTTGTTTTACGGCTGTGTTGTTTACTTTTTATATGGTTTTAGCTGATGTGTTCCTAGCGTATTTGCCGTTATTTCCATGGTAACTGTTGTCGCTTTCCGAGCTTGATTCACCTCATTTCGTCCCGCCCACTTTTCTTGGCAGCACACTTCCTGTTTAGTTCTTTTAAGGTTAAGCAAATGTGTTATCTTGTCTGTCCTGCAGGGTGATCTCAAATATATGTGACAATTTAAATAAATTCAAGACTGAATTCTACAAGCTAATCACAACTATACAGGAAATGCACTGCCAAGAAAAGAGGGCGGGACAGAATAAGGTGAATAGGCTCTGTCATTTGCTAATTTGAGTCAAAATTCAGTGTGTGCACGTCCAGAAGCTCCTGTGCAAGAGCATAAACGTTAACCTTTAGTGATAGCAACACCTATGAGGACAAACAAAATAGATAAGACTGGGTAAATGACAGCGGTTGTCATGGAAATATTGGCAAAACCGCCATGTTTCTTGTCAGGTTTGTGCAACTTCCATTGGGAACACATTAGCCAAACAATATCAAATAGTAACCAATACAGCCGTGGAACAAACAAAAAAACTGCTGAGTCTGAAAAAATATTAGTGTTTAATTAAATGTTTTTCATGACTAAAAAGTATGAGATTTTATGTGACTTATCAAAAATAAACATTCTTAAGCTTTTCTTAAGAGACTATTTATCTCATATGATTGGCGATCCAAGGATGCAACTGACAGAAACATTTTGTAGCCGTTTCTGACAGTTTAAATAATGAAAATATAGTCAACTAGCATTTCGGCAAATTATTCTGACTCTAAATTTTGTGGCACAGTGGCAGAGTGGATAGGCCTCACAGCAAGAAGGTAGTGGGTTTGACTCCCGCTCAGCCTGGGCCTTTCTGTGTGGAGTTTGCATGTTCCTCCCAGTCTCTGGGTGATTTTCCTCCGGGCATTTCGGTTTCCCCACCAACCAATAACATGCATGTCAGGGAACACTTGGTGATAGTCGAGGTTGAGGCGCCAGGTGTTTAGGCGAATCGTTTCTGCTGAGCTGCCCCTGAGTATTTATTCATTTTAGACTGATGTAGTGACCCAATTGAACAGGAAATGCTCAGACATAATATAAACAAGCCAACTGACGCCTTGTGCACAGTTATTTAGAAAGTCAGTGAAAAACTATAATTTAGCAGCATCGTTGTATATGCTGCTGAGTTCAAATCTTGTGAAAAAATGTGGTTTATAGTCTGAAAATGACAGTGACATTATGGTTCTTAGATACTACAAGTGAACAGGAAAAGAAATCTTAAAAAAAGCTGTCACTCTCAAACATCTGCTGTGGTTCGATCACACGTGCTTGAGTAAACTTGATTGACCAAGAAAAAATTCTAAGTTTGACCAATTTTTTTGACTTAAAACAAATTCTTCTGTAAAATCTTCAAAATCTTTGTTCTGTTCGTGATGGTAAAGTTTGGTTTGTGTTGACTCATGGTGCTGCTTCTGTGGAAGGAAAGGCAATTGAGAAAACATCATTTGAAGTTAAAATAAATGAGACAAACATTCTTAGAATAGGAAAATTCGATGTACTGTATTCGATGTAAGAACAAAAATAGGGAAAAATAGTTTTGCCTGTTGTGTGTTGCTTTAAATAGATAAAAAGTGACTCTCAAAGTTATAATGTGTTTGTTTACAGAGAGCTGGATTGAAAGATGCCTCAATGAGAGCGAGAGCAAGCGATACTCCAGCCACACGTCTCTGGGAAACATGTCCAAACGATGAAGTAAGACTCACAAATAAAGATTTGATTGCTAAAGAACATCAACTAGTTACTTGGAGGGACAAGCTTCACCGGCAAAAATACACTTGTTTTAGTTAAATATTTACTAGAAACAAGCTATAAAATGTTTGGCCAGTGCGGTAAGCGAATCAACCTATTAAGAAATCTTTAAATAAACTCAAAAAATATCTTCAGATATTGAGGGTGTTTACATGCGCACAAATACCTGGTTATGATCTGATGGAACCAAACTGAGCATGTGCAAACTCAAAGAACTGATCTGGCAGAGCAGCTAATTTCACAAAATCACTCAAAATTATTCTTTTCTTTTTCATATTTTCATCATCCAGCACTTATTTCTGTTTTGGGTCACGGGTGACTGGAGATTGACCAATGACACTTCTTTTTCTTATTTATATGTAATACTGTATATTATCATTATAAAACAATAAAGTATTCTATTATCCACACAACTGATTCTGAACTGACTCATCATATTCAGACATATTTTCTGTTGTTAAAAATTACTTTTACCAAAGCTTGACTGTGTTCTACACAGGGCTCAGCGATATGGCAAAAACTTATTATACGATTTTCCTACAGACAGATCACGATTTGATTTTATCACAATTCTTGTAGACTATTGTCTTCTTGCCTTTGAGGTAAATACACTCATCTGCTTTTCAGTGTTGCCAGGTTTTCAGCGAAAAACGCGACAAAGCCTTTGAAAAAAATCCAAAGACAAGCGACCTCAGTTCATAATAAAGTTATTCAAATAATCAGTTAATTAGAACAGTGTGTGATAAAACACTTTTGGCATTTCTAACACTAATAACAGCTTTAGAAATATGCACACAAAAAATACATAAAAAAATCATGTTTCATTATAAGTAAACATATTTTTGTAATCAAACTACAAATGGAAGTTGACTGAAGCTGTAACACAAAGACTCAACACTTGACCTTAAAATTATTAAATTATTAAAAAACAGACAACACATTTGTATAAGAAACACTTGGCAACTCTGAGGCTAGAGAGTAGGTTGGAAAGAATTGTCTGTATTTTAACAACTGATCATTAAAGTTGGGGTAGCTAACTTTTTCTTGTCAATAAGTATACTTTGAGTTTCCACCAAAAAGTATATGAAATCAGCACTTGTGAAAATTGCCACAGAGTACTCTCTGATCGATAATAAGAATTTTGTTCTAATCAGAGCAGAAAGCAGCGTTCTGATGGCTGGCTTAGGTGGTCACTAAAGTTTCACTAAAGGGAAAAAGAGGTTTTTAAGTCAAATTGCAACCAAACTTAATACATACTGATGTTAACAATGTGTTGAACGATTTATGAAAGAAAGTTGTTAGATTTAAAACCTAATTGTGAAAATCACTACCCCACCTTTAAATAGAGAAATGGGAATCAAGATTTGACAATTTTAACCAAAAAGCAGTTTGTCACACAGCAGCTCACGATTTGATTTTCATTACATATTGCCCAGCTCTAGCTCTACAGTCTTATGCTCTTATTTTATTGTCTTTTGTCAGTTTGTTGTTGGAAACATGTTAAAACAAGTTTCACCACACATGCTTAGTTTCTGCCATATCTGTGTCATTGTTGCCATAGTTACTAATCTGAATATCCAGGATGTTCTCAGTGCTCGTGTGAACAGGAACATCCTGGTTTCTCTGAGCGCTTACCAGAATACTACTCATCACCGGGTTATTGAACGCATGTAAACGCACCTACTGATAAATCTTGAAATAAAATACTTATTCTAAGCAACAATCTAAAAATGAAGCATAAATCACATACAACTGTAAGAAAATAAGTTTGGCCCTTCTTACTGTTTTGTAGCTCTTTAAACAGAATGAAAAAGGAGGTATTTTGATGATTTCCTAACGTTTAAAACAGGCATGTCCAAACTGCGGTCCGGGGGCCAAATGCGGCCCTTGGACCAATTTTTTTTTGGCCCTCAGACTTACTGCTAGATTGGCCCAAATTACAAAAGTATAGTTTTTAATGTCAAATTTGAGCAATTCTTCTATCATAGTCGAAAAAAACAAACATTTTAGATCCTTTGAACCATAAAATTAATGATTAAGGCTCTAATAAAATGTCAAATGCAATTTTTAATGATTCACTTTACTGGCGTGAAATATATGGCACTCTGCTCCATATATGTTCATAATGCGGCCCACTCTGAAAAAAGTTTGGACACCCCTGTTTTAAGCCAAATTCTCTTAGAACTAGTTAAACCAGTGTATTCTACATATCCAGTTAAAACAACTCAAATCTGGATAAAATTCTGATTCCAAGTATTTTAAGCAAGTCTAGATACATAGTTATCTTTGTATATATGTAATTTTTTTGTGTTAAATTTGAAATAATAAATTTTAGAAAGAACAAGAGACATCGCACATCAATTTGGTGCGGGTGGGAACAACTCAGTCCTGAAAGACAAAATGATCCCGCAGACGTCAAACCATGCCAATGGTATTTTTACTGTGCAATGTTTTTTTTTTGCCTGAAGATAAATAAAAATACCTTTGCATGGTTTGACGGTGCGCGAGATCCTTTTGTCTTATAATAATCATCTTCAAATAGAATTAAATTTGACGTTTGCCCAGTTTGACTTTGATGGTTTTGTGTTTTCCAGATGAAGAAAAGGAGAATAACAGAGCATCTAAACCACACTCCACACCTGCTACGCTCGAATGGTACGTTTATGTTTCTACTTACACACAATTTAACACAGATTTAACAAATACGCTGAATATTTATTATGGACGGTGTAGAAAACTGTTTGTAGATATTGTCTCTTGTCATGGTTTTTTAGCTTTGTTAAAACTATAGAATTCTGATATTCATCTTAATTTTAGTAAAGTCTTTAAAGAAGATTCAACATTATGATCTGAAATTCAGTCTATTCTCTAAGTTAGGTCTGGACGATTGGAAACCCATATCATGTTTTTCTTTTCCTGTATGGATCGAGGATCAGTTTTGTTGAACAAAATAAAAATTACCTTTAGTATACTTTTTTGAACGCAAACAGACTAGTCCAATTTTAGCCTAACCTTGCGCAGCAAGATGAATTCTCGCGGTATTGTGGGTTTACAAATCCACGAGAAACCATCTTGAAGGACTCCCGCCCTATGGTTTGAGCCGAGTATCGAATCCTCGAACCAATCAGAAGGCTTCTCTACAGAGGAGGCGGGATTTACACATGTGAAATCAGCGAGTGCCAGGCGTCACGCTCACAGCAAAACAACAAACATGGCGACGCGGGCAGACGCAGGTAGTGTTGCAAAGGCTATTGACTGAAGCACGCGAGGGAACGCAGATAGACCGGACCCGGAGCACGGGAGAGACGCAGATAGACCGGACCCGGAGCACACGAGAGAGACGCAGATAGACCGCCGGCAGCCTCGAGATGGACACAACCACGGGGAGGACAGCTGTACAGACGCAGGGTACTGTTGCTCGCTGGAGGTGGAATATTGTTGTGAAGTGCTTCAAACTGTGTTATATGAACACAATGATATCAGTGGATTAGTCTTCAGCATCTGGCGACGGAAGTTTGGGTGTCTCCTCTGCATACGCAGGTAAGAAACAAAGCGTTTGTGGGATACGTCATTTTGATTATGTCTTGTGATTAGCTAAAACACCGCTAAGGTGGGGTGGGCGCTTTGTCCAATCAGATCGACGTATTCGCGAGAACTCCCTCCTTTCCCAACTGGCTTTTGACAAGAGCCTATCCAGATCGAATATGTGTAGAACTCAATGCAGAGTGATACACATATCGATCTGGCGTGAGCCAGGTTAATTTTAGCCAAAGAAAAACCCCTAAAACTATATGGTAGGTTAAGGCAGTGGTTCCCAACCTTTTTGTCCTGGGTACCCCCTAATCATGATCTCACACCGGAGTACCCCCATGTCATGTGTTTTTAGAGGTATTTCATCATTACTCATATTTTATTTATAACCATTATATTACATTCCATGTCAACAATTGCATCTTAACATGTAAATATGCTGCAAATCTTTTTTCGAATTATATTATTACCTTGTTTTAAAATCTTCAATCAGACCAAGTACCCCCTGGGGTCCTTGTACACTGATTGGGAAACACTGGGTTAGGTTAGGGATGCACCGAACCAGCTTTTTCAGTTCGATACCGATTCGATACTTTGGCTTTAAGTATCTGCCAAGACCCGAATCAAACGATACTAGTGTAAGAACTGAATTAGCTTATTTTCTTATCAAAACATAAGAATTTTTTTTCATTTAGTGTTCTGTAATGGCTTTTTATAGTGCAAGTCACAACTTAACAACCTAATCTGAATAAAATTTCAAACATTTTGAGGTGTTCTGGATCAACACCAACCTGTAAATTAGTCTCAATATAATTAAAATTTAATCAGCAGAACCGATATCATGGAGCCGATACTCGATCCAGCAAAATTCCCTTGATCAGTACGATATCCGATCCCAATATCGGATTGTTGCATCCCTAGTTAAGGTACACTTTATTGTCTCTGTAGGGACAATATCACAGCTGGAGGATCTTACACTAACGTAATGTTTTGGTTGATGGGTGAAACCAAAGTTCCCGCACATGACAGACCCAGACATGGAGAGAGTTTGAGAAACAATTGTCTTGTTTTCAATTCAAATCTCCAACAAATAATTGAAGATTTGACACAAGCAAATCTCTATCTCTTAATGTTTTATTTCTTGCTCAGCCCTAATTAAAAATGGGTTTGATAATTTAACTCTCCATTCAGGTAAAGCAAAAAAAATATATATATATACTGTAATTCTGCCCTATTGAGCGCACCTGAATAAGCCGCACCACTAGATTTAAGTGAGAAAATGTAAAGTACTATACAGGCCTCACTTGTTATAGTAAGTCTATGAGAATCTATCATTTTCTGCATTGCCTTATAAGCCGCAGTGTTCAAAGCTTGTGAAAAAAGTAGCGGCTTATAATCCAGAAATTACAGTATATATATTATTATTTGTCCCTATTGCGTTGCCTCAAGTGGTTAGTTTGATATGATGTATTTAAATCACTGATTCTGCTGTAAATCTAAGCTGACATCATGAAAATTAGATTATAGTGTTACTTTCTAGATAAACTATATTGTTGTGTTCTTTAATATTTCTCCCACTGTCGTAATGATCGTGCACAAATGCTGGACTAAATCCTTCCTCTGTGTGTGTTTTTTCCAGGCTGGAGGATAACTATGAGATTGCAGAGGGAGTGTGTATCCCTCGCAGCGCTCTGTACATGCAACCTGGACTTCAGTGAGAAACACGACATGCAGCTGTGAACGCCGCCAGTTCGGAAAGGTGACACACTCACAAAAACTTTAATTTATTTGACTAAAAGCTCTGAAAATATCTGATTGATTTAACTTTTGTTGGCACTACCTGCGTTAAGCATTTTTCATGCGCAACGGTTTAGCATTGGAATTCTCATTGACCATAGTTATAAATTTGTTTGCATTATATTTTCTTATATTGAAGTAGTAAATTAGAGTTTTATTGTGAACATAGTTCATTAACATAATCCATCTGACATTCATCTACAGCCTTGAAGAGGTTATCTGGTTGGCAGTGAAATGTCGTACGTTAAATTAAGCTCATGCAGATGACTTCACAGTATTTTAAATGTCAGCAGTGAGTTGCAAAACTGCACAAGAGTCAATGGTGAGAAAGAATTTTGTGAAACTATGCAGTCGGATCACAATATAAACAACTTAAACTCTGATGAGCATAAAGATTATGCAGATAACATCACAGCAGTCTAAATGTTAGCAATAAGGTTTAAAATATATGTGAGTCAATAGAGAGAAATCACATTTCCTCTTTTACAGCTCAATACAAAAAAAGCAGCTCTAGTCCACAACAAATATAAACAACTGCACTCTGCTGAATATTGAGTTTGTATTGACATGAAAAGATAAAGTCAGGTAAACAGTTGCAGAAATGCACATAAACAACAGGAAACTAAGGCCTCATTTCTCACTCACAAACTTTGAGATAAAACACAGTTAAGCTTATTACCTTTCTACAAAAAGTTCATAGATCATTTGATTTATTAATTTGTTTTGTAACAAAAAATGTTCTAAATTAGTTAACAAAAATAGCTAAGCTAGAGAAGAAACATGCTAAGTGTTTTAATCATACTTTTCTACCACTCAGGCAGAATGTTTAGGAGATTTGTCAAACAAAATTATGTCTGTGCATAACCTCTGTTCAGTTTGTATCTGAAATATAAATAGAGATAATAAAAAAAAAAAGCACTAAGCGAAAGAAGCACAGAGACCCCCACATTTCTCTCTTTCACTCAGACTTGTCCTTAAAAAAAAGTTCAAGTGTTTTAGCATTGATACTGTATTGCTCTGCGATGTCAATGATAAGTTTCTGCAAATTATTAAAAAGCTACCTTGCACAGACAAGAACATCAGAAATCTATTTCATTTGGAAGTGTTTTTATATGTTTCATTTCAGTTAGTGAAAGCCGAATTTTATTTTCCTACAGATTTTCAACACAACATCAGTTTTTGGTGTTATATAAATGTTTATATTTTATAATATTTACTTCCTAATCTGTGTAAGGTTCGGGTTAGGATTAGGGTGAGGCTAAATTAAATTAGGTTAAGTTAAAATGGTTATCAGGTATTTGAAGCTCATGACAAACTGTGTTGGGGAAAATAAAGATGCCTATAGAAATAAACCTAAGGGAAGTAATTTTAAAAATTTTGCCTTTTAAAGACTAACAAGCCAACTGACTTACTATGCACAGAGTAAGTTCTACATTGCAAGCTTTCTACTTCACTTTAATGTTTCGCCCTTTTGGAGCGAGATTGGCATTGCTTTCTGGCACTTCCCCAAACTCCTGGAGCCACCTCGGACCTTTCTCTGTGAGCATTTAGCGCCTGGACTGAACAGCTTATCATCATGGCCACATCGCTGTGAAGCAGGACCTAATCTAGAGCCAACTGAGATGGGCTTTGGTCTGTTCCCACAACCCCCAAGGAGTTTTACTGAGCCCTAAACCACCCCCGGTACCCCACCCCCAGCCCGAGCCACCTCCACCCTGCTTCACTCCTGTCGGAAGATATTGAAAAAGAGAAGGGGCCTGGATTAATGTGTAATTAAAGGAATTTGGAAGGGTGAGATGTTGCGGAATGTTAGATCAGTGGCTGGAGCAGTGTGGGGTGTCCTTTGGGAAGGCTTCATTGATTCTGGACAAAAAAAAAACGCGAGAGGGCCTGGACTGCCTCCTGTCTGCTCATTTATCAAGCGGGGCCTGACAGAACTTCACAGCTTGGCCTCTTTTTCATCCACACAATGGAGCGCTACACTGTTTGCTAAGTTTCTTGCACCGGGAGCCGGACCAGGAGCCAATCTTCTTGGACAAAAGAGAGGAAGAAGGAGGGAGAGAGAGAGAGGGAAGAGAGGAGAGTGAGGGCGGCTGGATGATTCAGGGGACACTGTGGAGAAGAGTTAAAATCCAGAATGTCATAAATGATGTCTGTAAAGAGGAACACCCATGGCTACAGATATTAGATTTTCACAATTCTCTCACAGACCATATTAGGCAAAAGAAACGTGGATTCTGTCTGAAGATATTATTGTAAGATCATTCTAAAACTTGCTTTAACAGTTATTAAAGTAGACCTACACTGAAAAAAGATTTTAAAACTACTTGAAAAAATTTCTTCAACACTAGATTGAATTAAGTTTATGCAGAGTAAAATATACAGTTCAATAAAAACAACTTTTTCATTGAGATTTCATTGAAATATTAAGTTGGCTGAAATTAGATACACTTTGGTGTAACTTAAAATAAGATAAAAATTCAACTTGATATTTTGCAATTCCAATTTAAATCCATTCTTTACTTTTTGACAAATATGCAAATTCAACTTAATATTTCCAGATATTCTTATTTATATTTTTTGCTTTACTCTAGCATAATACTTTGTTTAAATATATGCACAATGTAAGACAGCACAACATTTAATGCTTTTTGTACTTTTAGAAACAACACAAATGTGAATTACATTGACTGCAATATTGTCATAGATTTAACCCTAAATAAAAGCAAATAAGGCTTCCAATATATCCCTATAGTAGTTTAAAGAGAGGTCTATGGGTTTTAACGCATCAGCGAATGCTTGAAAAAATGGAGAGTTTGAGATTGCTTTTCATACCATTTCCCATTTTTATAGCTTCACACTGGACAATTCACCCTTAATGAATTTGTATGTCCCTGAGGAAGTCTTTTCCTGCCACAGACTTCTCTGTCATGGTTCAACATGTGATCAATGAATGTACCTTTGCTCTAATGTGTCTCACTGACTCCATTTTTTTAACAGTAGTGAGAATAAAGAATGACAATGAATGCTGTAAGCTACTTTTTTAGTAAAAAACTTTCACTAATTTGGTGACTGACCAATCACGATTTCACTGTGTTCAGGATTTCTGTAACATGGATCTTTTTATAAACTGCATGAAACGAGCAGTTCAAACAATGTTAACTATTGCAATTAGCACTTGTCAAGCTTCATTAGTTGTTAAGTTAGCAACAAGCCGAATAAAGTAATCAGTGAAGGTGTGTGGTGTTTAAAAGACAGTGGAGCACTTCCTGTATTTCACCTGATGACATCATGAGGAGGAACTATGTGTTTTCAGTCTAAGGAAATAATCTAGCTTGAACACCTGGATTTTTGTGCTAAAATTGATGTGGATGAAACTTCAAGCATGTTTTTGATGAGGAAACAACATTATAAAGGATGAAATATGAGCATAATATAGGACTTTTAAGGATTGGATGAGACACAAGATTTTGTTATAGTAATAAGATTGTGCAGTCACTTCACGGTTTTATGGAACTACGGCTGGTTAAAAGGACACCTTCTTAAAACGTGTGTGTGTTTTTTAAATTTGTTTAAGCCAAATGTAAACGCAACATAATCTTCCCGCTTGCAGAATCTTTTTGCCTCACTAAATCTTGTAGCATGAGATCTTGTCCATTCTTATCTTATTGTGGGTGTAGATGTATCATATTAATATACTTTTACATGGCACTTAAGCAAGCTCAAACAGAAAAGGTCAAATTAAATGACCCACAGAGTATACAAAAACATCTTGAATTGGCTAAAAATGGTGACCAACATCACCTTATTCTGCCACACCCACTTTTCTTGGCAGTGTACTTCCTGCTTAGCTGTGGTTAAATTTCGGTCACTGGGTTTGTTGCTATATCTGTTTGAGTTTGTCCAGCAAGACAGTCAAGCTAACATGTTAGCTACTTGAACAGAACTAAACAGGAAGTGCACTGCCAACAAGTGGGCGGGGCAAAATAAGATGAACAAGATAAATAAGGGCTACAATGTTGATATTCTGAAGCATTCGTAACCTCCAAACACAAAATGTACTGCAAAAGGGATCAAAATAGTCTTATGTTTGATTTTATTTTGAAAACATAAGCTTATAGGCCATTAAATACAATTGAAAGAAAAACTTTAGAATAATAGTATACGGGTAAATTTGAGACACATTTAAACAGATAATGGTCTGACCCTGAATAAGTGTAAAAATCCAATGTTGCCCTTGAGTCAAAGAGTTTGTCCAAGCTGTGTGAATAGAATACCTATGTGGATAAATGTAAAAAAGTGTGCATCAAATTCTATTTCAAGCTTTAATGAGAATTTTGTATCTTTTATTTCTGTCATAGACTTGGGTAAATGTTGTGATCATTGTTGTTTTTTGCAAACAGAAACCTTGCATATCACACGATCAGATTGGTTGTCAATGTTTTGTTTGTCATAATTACCAAGTTCCCCAAAATGTCCGTAACTAACTTTTTAGTTGTAAATGAGTAAACTTTGTGTACTCCACTAAAAAGAGTATGATAAATGCAGCACTATTTGAAAAATAGATCACTGAGTATTGTCTGAATGGAATAATAAGCCGAATGCAGCTCTCTGATTGGCTGAGCTTGGCTGGTCCTCTCTAGTTTCACTTTGTTGTTTGTAAAAGGACGTTTATTGACCATAATCACACACAAGATGAATACATGTCGATATTAATGTGTAAAAGGATTTCTGAGAGAAAGTTGTCAGACTTAAGACCTAAATTGTATTTGCAGTGTGAAAATCAGCTACCTCACCTTTAAGACATTTGTGTTTTGTCATTACATACAGAGAATTTTCTATAATTGATTTAATGTTTTCTTTTCTTTTCACACAGATCATTCGACAACAGTTCCCAGCGTTAACAACCAGACGACTCGGAACAAGGGCCAATCAAAGTAAGTATTTGTAATATAGATGTTATGCAGTCTAAATGTCAGCAGAGTGGCAAAAATAAATGAGAATCAATGAAGACTGACTATACGTTCTTCTGTAAGGACTCAAAACACTACTACAATAGGAAAAAACAGCTACAGACTGATAGTGAATATAAATAACCACAAATACAGCTAAGCACTGAGTTTGTATGTGACATGTACAAAGGTAAACAGTGGCAGAAAAGCAGAAAAACTACAGCCGCACTTCTGTTTCTCTCACATTTCTCACTGACACAAACTTTAAGTTCACACACAGTTCAACTCATTAACTTTCTAAGCTTTAATAAGATGTTTTTGGTCCATTGGATGAGTAAATTATTTGCTGCGACAGTAAAAACGCACTAAATCTCAAACAAACAAGCTAGCTAAAGTCTGCGCTGTTGCCGTGACAACAGAAAAGCTATCAGTGTTCTTTACAGACTTTTGCCTCCCTCTGAATGTCGAGGAGGATTTGTCAAATAAAAGACCGTTTTTTTTCCGCAGGTATCACTATTACGGCATCGCGGTCAAGGAGACGTCCCAGTACTACGACGTGATGTACTCCAAAAAGGGCGCGGCCTGGGTGAACGAAACCGGCAAGAAAGAAGTCACCAAGCAGACAGTGGCGTATTCACCGCGCTCCAAGCTCGGGACGCTCCTGCCAGAGTTCCCAAATGTCAAAGACCTAAATTTGCCCGCCAGTCTGCCAGAAGAGAGGGTAAATACTAGTTTTAAAAGTCCATCCTTACAGCTACTACACCCTCCTTTTTTCACCCATTTCTGCGGCTTCTTACCATCAACGAGCCCCTCTGGTTAGCTTCTTTTATCCGCGGCATTTGGAGAAGGACCTCGAGGATTTATATGCTGGCTTCTCCCGAACTCTTAATCTTTGGGGGTAGATAATAAGATCTAGGTGTGGACAAAGGACATAGCACTGGCTGTCCGGCTTTTAAAGAGGGGCCATGATTTTAAATGGTTTGTTTTTTTCACCCTGATCTCCAAAGCTGGTTTTATACCCTTCGCTTCAGCTCAGACCTTTAATGCCGTTTATTGGTTCACATGCTTTGTGCGAGATTTATTTTCTTGTTTTTGCGGCGCGTTTAAGTTTCCCACCCATGGTAAAGTAAATGCCAGGTTTTTCTCTTTTTTTGTTTTGGTTGTTTGACTTAAAACTGTGGCGTTCTCCGCAGGTGTCAACGTTTATCATGATGTACAGAACGCACTGTCAGAGGATACTGGACACGGTCATTCGAGCCAATTTTGATGAGGTAAGAACTGATCAAATTACTTGTATCTGTTTTTATTTGCCAAGCTTATCCAGAGAGATTGATAAAATTTTTTTCAAGTTTGTAACCATGTTTATGACAGTGTTTTCTCATCATTGGTCTAATCACAGTTGTATTTGGATGTGATTGATTGCATGCATGTTGAGTAATAAGTAATTTTGTATTGCCCTGTTCCTGTTTTCACTTACCACCTATCTCCACCCACTTGTTTGTATTTATTGCTGAAATGTTCAGATACTAAGTAGAATTTGTAAAGCATCAAGTAGCCACTTTCCAAAAAAAATTGTTATTTGTTACTTGGTACAGTTACATTTTACAATGAAGAGGCAGGTTTATCAGTTCTGCAGTTTTGAACAGGAAGTCAATGAACCTGTTATTTTTTATTGGCTGTTTTATATCAGTTTTGTGTTTTAGAATAAACAAAATGTAAGTTACGAATCTGCTTATGTTATAATTTTTTAATAAATGCGTGTCAAAAGCACATTAGGTCTCCTTTAACATAATATCAAAGATAAAATATAATAGCATTTCTTCTTTATTAGCGTATTAAGCAAGATTGGTTTGATTTTCTCCACTGTGTAATTTTCTTAGCTGATAGTAAATAGAACTATAAGTCAATTCCTGATGTGAGAAGCACATGGCTACCAAAGCAAAGTCCTCAACAGCAAGACCAGTGTCAAAAATATATCTAATTTGTCTTTTAACACTGGCATCAAATATACAATACATTTTAAAGGAGACCTATTGTTTTTTTTCAACCATTTAGTAATAAACTACAACATATATAGATCAGTAATATATCTTTTGTTCATTATAAAACACAAAATTGATCTAAAACAACTTGAACATAGAAAAGCTCTATTGACTTCCTGTTCAAAACTGCAGATTTGATAAGCCCCGCCTCCTCATTTTAAAATGTAACTGTAAGAAGCAACAGATTTTATATAACTAATTATCATTGTTGGAAAGTGGCTATGGTACAGTTTTGAACCATTAATGCTTCACTTCGAGTATTAATCTTTTGAATTATAACAAGTAAATACAGACAATTGGGAGGGGATAGGTGGTAGGTGAGAACAGGATTTTCTGAGCACTTGACCTCAAGTCGAAAAACGATACAAGATTACTCAAACATGTATGAATCAATTCAAATATAACTTTGATTAAACTAATGATGAAGGAAGGCCATTATAACAAGATTAATATATTTGAACAATACATTTTACATTATAGGACCCCTTTAATGATATGTAATGAGATTCTAGTAACAGCATCTAATACAGTATATTGTACATTATTAGAGTTTTTATGCTGTACAGAACCTCTACAGGCTTTATCAGTGCTTATTTAGGCCTTGTTACGCTTGGAATAACAGCTGAAGTTTGCTCATTATTACCTCACAATATTTCAGATTTTGTATTACTTGAAAAGCAAACAATAACAGTATGTCGTGAACAATATGATAAGACGCGGAACTGATGAACACTGAATGATGTAAATCTTGAAATGTGACAAAAATTCTCACAAATTTCTCCATCGAACTACAATGCCTGTTTAGATGGATTGGTGCTTTGACAGTAGAAGATAGAGATAGATAATTTAATACCAAGGTGTCTCGCCAACAAAAACATTTAAAAGCCCATCTTTAAAGTAGACATGTTCTGCTTTTTCCCATCATTTTGTATGTGCTACTATGCCATATGTAGATCATAATTCGACATTTTGTTAATTGTAAAATGCTGAATTTATCCAGTTACAAACAGAAAAAGAAACAATGACTTTCTGAAAAAAATTAGGAGTTGGCCATTAAGTCATGCCTTTTCATAGTTTCTTCATTAAAGCAGCAAGCAGCTGATACATTTTAACTTTCTTGGTTTTATTTAAAAACCAAAAAACATTCCTGAACAGTATTTGTATAACAAGCAGGGTCTAAATTTAGTATAAAGGTATTTTTCCAGCAAAAGTCTGAAATGCAGGCTGATAGGTGATAAACATGCATCGATCAGTCAAAACATAATTTTGATTAAACTAATGATGAAAGAACACTGCTATAACACAATTAGGACCATTCTTTAAAATATTATTCTTATTGTAAATATTTTTTTTCTTTATTTTGCAGGTCCAAAGTTTTCTGCTGCACTTTTGGCAGGGCATGCCTCCTCACATGTTGCCCGTCTTGGGGTCTCCCACTGTGGTGAACATCGTGGGCGTCTGTGACTCCATCCTGTACAAGGCCATCTCTGGAGTCCTCATGCCCACCGTCCTGCAAGCACTGCCTGACAGGTACAAAAAAACACTGCACCTCTGAAAGAAATAACAACCATAAAGTACTATATCGTCAGAGGAATGTGTGAAGTCATCTGTATCATATTGAAATTAGAATTTAGTTTTCAAATTTCTTAAATTTTTATATACCAAACTCTTTATACACGCAAGTGCTTTATACATGCTTTATTTACGCAATGATTAAAAAAGACCAGTTATTTTGTTTTAGTTTATTAATTTAAAAAATCCATATATATGATTTTTTTAGGATACAGATTTTTTTTGCACCAGTGAGCCCATTGAATATAAGCTAGATTTAAGAAAGGAAGATATGAAAGTACATGCTTTAAATAAGCCTCACTTGTTTTAGGTAAGTCTATGAGAATCCATAATGTTTCTGCATCGTTGTAAAAGCTTGTCAAAAACGTAGTAGCTTATAGTCCAGAAATGATTGTATTTTGAATTTGAAAACAGAATAGGTGATCTGTATCTATTGCCAAAAGGGTGAATAATGCTTAAAATTGGCACCTTTTTGATGCTTTATATCGAACCACTGGTTTAATTTATGAACTTTTTAATATGGCTGGGACGATACGCTTTTGTCACGATACAAGTATCTGCATTACACAATATAATATATATCACGATACACAGAATATTGTGACTTGATATTAAGTAATGCAATCTTTTTATTCTAACATAAAAAAATAATGATAAAGTCAGTGTGGATTGTAAAACAGTAGGTTTGTGGCTCAATATTATTAAGAACTGCAATGCTGCAGAAATAATTCAAAGAAATTAAAAGGTGAAGCTGTATTTACATTTTAAATCAAATGAATGGCTGAGTTGCAATACAAAAGGTCTTTCCTTCTCTATGGATCCACTTTGGTGCTGATGACACAATCCTGATGTGAACAGCAGCTTTGACTGTGACATATGTAAATGTAACGGAGCCTAAATGTACATTTAAATGTACTTCTTCTCTGCATTTTACTCATACAATCAAGTATTGTGATACATGTGCTATGATACGATACAACAAATTGTATCACGATATATTGCAAAACAATATATTGTCCCAGCCTTACTATATGATAAAGAATGAATTTAACTAAAGCTAATTGCATTTTATGACTATAAAATAAACTTTTTTGAATAAAACATTTATGTATCTATTTTTTGTTGATATTTGTTAATCAAAAATATTTTTATTTTTATTTTTCTGTTTAGTTTGACTCAGGTTATAAGAAAATTTGCCAAACAACTTGACGAATGGCTTAAAATTGCACTTCACGACCTTCCTGAAAACCTGAGGAACATCAAATTTGAATGCAAGTTTGTTCATTTACTTTTGTCCAATCATAAAGCTCTTTCATTTTAACCACAATTAATACTTTTTCCTTCCTACATTTGCAGTGTCCAGGAGGTTTTCTCAGATTTTAAAGCGGCAGACATCACTGAATCACCTATGCCAGGTGCCTATCACCGCCTCACATTTTAATAAAAATCCCTATGAACAAACACAGATAAGAGATAAGAGTCTGTGTGCGTTGGTAATATTGTAGGTTTATCTGATCACAGGCATCGCGGACGGTGATAAACAGTGCTGACATCACGTTTCAAATGCTGGAGGACTGGAGGAATGTGGACCTGAACAGCATCACCAAGCAGACACTTTACACCATGGAGGATTCACAAGACGAACATCGGCAGCTTATTATACACTGTAAGTCCACATTTAAATTTAAATTATTATGTAAAATTCACCTTTCTGAGTTTAAAACCATGTTGCAACAGTGTTCCCTCATTATTAGTTTACTGAAAGTTGCATTTGCATTCATTCATTCATGTTTGAGTAATGTTGTGTTGTCCTGCAGCTGATGATTAAGCTCTTCGAAAAGCCCTGTTTTCACCTACCACCTATCCCTGCCCCTTGCCTGTACTTGTGATTACTAAAACATGTTCAACATGTCCTTGAACAGAGTTCAAGGACATGTTGAGTTCAAATGTCATGCAGCCACTTTCAAATGAAAAAAATCAAAATAACTATTATATTCTTGATGATAAAAATCCTCTTTGCAGAATGTACACTGCTCAAACACGAGGTTATTAGTTTATTCACTGGTTTCATCTTAATTGGACATGATTGACAGGTGGACCCCTCCCCTCCAATATGCACATGAAAGCTTGAATAAGATGGAGCAACAACTCAGGAACGTGGGTCAAATGCTGCTGCTCGAGCTCAACACATCTGCTGTGTAGACACAGATTAGCAAATTTATCAAATTATTTTAGCATTTGAGTTCATTAACAAAAATGATTACATTTGGGCATTTGCTGATAGTCCTTTATAAGAGCATTTGAGCTAGAAATGAAATGATAAGTAACAAAACAATGTTTAACGTTAACTTTTGGACAGGCAACAAAGCTCACTATTAACTTTATTCACTGATGTTAAAAGTGCAGATTCAGAGACTTTAATAGTGACATCAAAATCCTGACTTTCCGAAGTGACAAGCACATGAATGCAAACAATGTTGGAACCATGACCTCTCATCTTGGAATCTGGGGCACTTGAGGATCACATGAATGCAGCATAAAACAAAAATTATAAAGAAAATCCTAGGTGACTGAAAAATAATGCTGATTTCTGCTGAATCAATGAACAAAACACTAAATTAAAAGCAAGAATTTTTGTTTGAAATGGTAAACAATAAGCTCTTCAGTTTAACATTCTCCATCCACTAAACTGAACAGGTCTTACTGCACACTATCTGACTGAATTTGGCTTGAAGAACAATCTGGACTTGCGAGGCAAATGTGATATACAAAACTTAAGTTCACTTTTATCAATGGCATTTATATTTGTTTAAGCTATTTTCTTTGTCAACATTTTTAGTATCTCCAGAGCTTTTATCTACTGTATGATTGTTAATTATACGTAACATTTTAGATTTAATACTGCCCAAAAGAAAACATCTATAAATCATTCCAGACATAATATTGCCTGTGTCCATACTTCTCAAACTCTCAGCAGCAATATTTGAAGAACAATTATTCCCACGACCAGCCGAGTCCAGCCGTAACGATTCAGACCAAAAGGTTAAACAAGTTCAGTGTTCCCGTGGAGCAGCTCCTTTTCTCCGCTCTGCCCTGGTCCTGCGAGGTCGGAGACGGTCAAACTGCATCTATACCACACGTCGACTTCTCTCTCTTTGTCTTTTCACAGTGTATCAGGAGTTTGACCGCTTGCTGGAGGAGCAGTCTCCCATCGAGGCGTACATCGACTGGCTGGACTCGATGGTGGACCGCTGCGTCGTCAAGGTCAGTGTGACGGCTCCCGAAAGGCCACGTTCACATGACATAATGTTTTATAAGTGATGTAGTTTAAAAGTGAGAACAGGTCAGGCGTCTGTAGAGGTTTGGCAGATCACGTCCCAGTATTTTTAGCACTGAGTGGCAAAAATACCTGTGAGTCAATGGCGAGAAAGTACATTTTTTCCTGTAAGAGATTCATATACAGCTAAAATAGAAAAAAGAGGCCACTGTCTGACAACTACAATAACTGAAGAATATTAAGTTTGTATCTGACATAAAGAGAAAATCAGGTAAACAGTGGTAGAAAAGCAGATAAACAGGAAGACTTTAGCTTTTCTCACATTTATTACATGCTTTGGGATCAAACACACAGAAATACTCATTAGCTTTTTATTTCTAAAAAATATGTTTTGAGTCTGTTTGACGAAGACAAACAGACTCTCTGCGTTGCCATGGCAAAAAAAAAAACAAGACTTGTGTTAACTTTTCTATTTTACTACGAAAAGTTAACTTGTGTAAAACTAAATCTCCAGGAAAAAAAACAGCAAAGAAGTACACTTTATTGTGTTGCCCATAGCCTCAGTCTAAATATTGAGAAGCATTTTTAAATATATAACAGTGTCAGCAATTAGCTATTTTTTTGATAAGTCAACAAGTTTACTATTTCTTTTAAACATGGATGCTTTAAAAAATAAATTTTTAAACAAATAAAGTTGAAATGTGTTGACAAAAGGCTTGAAGTAGTAATATTATAGTGTATTATTGATAAAAAGAAACAGTAAAAGCAAGTGTTTCTCTAAGGCAACTGTTTATGTTGGATAAAAAACAGCTTGATGACATGTGTTGAACTAGATTTCAGTTTCTCCACATTATCCATCTGGAACCTCCTCTGCTGAAGGCGCTTGGTAAAAGATGGGACGTTTAATGAAATACTCCAGCTGATTGTATGTGCCAGCCTACCTTAATTTGTGCTTAACCAGTCACAACAACGATATTTCATAATGGCATATTTAATGTGTGCGTGGGACAGAACAGTGGTTCCCAATCCTATTTGTTCCAAGTACCCCCTAAATTTTGTCCCACACGCTGAGTACCTCCTAACATGTAAACAAATGGGTTTTCTAGTAGAATACTCTTAATTGTAACTTTTGTATTTTCCTATTTTAATGAAATGCAGGCTTAAAATGTTTCAAAAGCCAAAAAAAAGGGCTTGCGTACCCGTGAGGGTCTATGTACCCCTGGTTGGGAAACAAACATGGGATAGAAGAGCAAGTGTCACACGGACATCTCTCTGCTCTTCTTTCAAAAAGAGAATCCTCTGCTCTGTGTTTCTGCTAAAACAGAATCAATAGCAGCAGAAATACATATACCCAATCTGCCTTGCTGTAATGTGACTTGTTATTTACTTGTTTATGTCAGTGTAATTGCAACCATTTTATTTTGTAAAAAATGTATACAGTATATATAAATACGTCTAATCAATTAATTGTATCCCCAAATGACCATCACTTCTTCCTCAAATAAAACCCGAACAAAACCTTCAGTATGATGGCAAAGATGTTATTTTAACTCTGTAATGTTTATTCAAGCCCCAAAAATAAGCAGTATTGTTGTATTTTAACTGAGCAGTTTGTCATTTGCCTCCAAAGAGACACCTGTAGCTCAGAGACACTCCCCTGTCCCTTTCGGAGGCTCGTCGGGTGCAATCCTCCCAGTTAATGATGTCTTCAAGCTTCCCATTTGCGTCCATTATGTGCCAGATATGGGCTTGTAAAATGTGGTTGTCCCGGCAACGTCCCGGACCGCCTAGACAATAGTTCAATAGGAAGGCGTGTCTCCGGGGGCAAATTAAATAGTTGACTTGTTGACATGTTTTTCGTCGGTGAGGGTTAAGCCCCAGCGCGGACCTCGGGGTTAAAACGACCCGGCCCCCCGCCCTTCCCCCTCTTTTCTCATGGTAATGTTCTCTCTAGGTGGCATTGAAGAGGCCCGGCTGCTTGAAGAAGGTGGCGCAACAGTTCCTGCTGATGTGGTCATGTTTTGGTACCAGAGTCATTCGGGATATGACCCTCCACAGCGCCCCGAGCTTTGGTGAGCCGCTAATTGAATTGTTATTATGCCATTGAGACCAGTGCTGTAAAAGAATTAACCAGATGAAGTCGAATTTCAAAGCAGCGGTCGAAAACTATATTCAAGTACGGGTAAAATATTTTAAAATATTATGGCTTACGCAAAAAAAATAAATAAATTCTTCTAGTTAAACGTGAGATTAAACAACAACAAAAACACCTAGACTTTGCACACATATTCAAAATGGTGTGAATAAAAATATATTACAGTGCTTATTTTATTTTTTTCTTTGATTTCAGTTTACTAACAAATAGATTTAAGAATGTATGCAAGTAAAAGTAAAAAAAAAAGTAGAAATGAGTACTTGAGTAAAGTACTTGATGAGTAACTTTCTGGACATAAAACTATTGATATTTAAAATTATTTTAATAGGTTGGTTTCACATGATAACATCAAGATAGACCTTTCCCCACTATAGGAACTTTTTCCAGTTCCTAGAACTTTTTTTAGTTACAGTCTCCATTTTAGGCCACAGTTCATAGTTCACACAGAGCGGGAAATATGGACTCAGACCAGACTATTGGGACTGTTTTAGTTCCTACTCTGGGGCAGGTACTTTCAGTCAGACCAGGAATCTTGGTGACACAAGCACATTTACAACACTGACTTTGTTTGGAAACATGTTTTATACATTCTCACATGTCGATGAAATGTACTTATTCTTAAGAAAATAATTTTAAATCAGTAACTCCCAAAATAAAGTTAAAGTTTTAATTTCAGTGATGTTTTTAGGTTTTGTAGACCATATTTTTATATGAAAAAGTTTTCCTTATACCAGTTATTTACTTATTTCAGTGTTCAGTCTAAACAGATGCTAATGTTAAAGCCAGTTAGACCCACTTTCACAAACTGCTGCTGTGTGAACACAAACCTGGGGATATAGTTCTTCTGACTAAACAGAGGCTGGAGAAATGTTGGGACTAGTTCTTGGTACTTTCATGTGTGAAAACGCCGAATCACAACATCCTACAGGCCAATGTTCAATCAGGTGGAGGGCAGCTAAAATTAATACTGTTTAAACCAATTTTTTTGTAATTCAAAGATTAATGGGTCTAGTTAACCCGGAAATCATCACTTTTCAAATTTGTGAAATATTATTTGAAATATTTCATGGCAAAGTACTATGTAGAGCTGGGCGTTATAACAAATGTTAGATAATTGTGACTGTTGTTTGAAGAATCCCAAAAATGAATATCAAGTATATAATTTAGAGAAAAGATTGTACAAAAAGAGGCCACTATAAATAAAAAATACAAAAAATTGACGCTGTAAAATTTTAACAAATGGAATAAATGTATTATTTTTCCACTTTTGTCATTAATTTCATTTTTTGATTTAGATTTTTTAAAGAATAAGCTCCAAAAAATTGTGTGATTGTGTGTTGTGTTGTCTTGTTATGTGACCATTAATAAATTACTCTGGCCCTTAATATGCAGGTAATTAAATATAACTTATTAACAACATTTCTTCTGAAAATGTAAAAACTCTAATTGTAAACCTAATTGTAACTACCCACCCCTGTTTTCTTTACGAGTTTTCTGTTTACAGGCGCGGTTTCAAACACAAAGCCGTAAAATAAATACTTCTCTTTCCCTTTGCCGTTGTCCTCCTCGGCTCTTGTCCGAGAGAATCAAAGACACAGCTGGTCGCGGTGTTTTGATAAAGAAAGTCTTGTGCACAAACAGCTAATTAACAAATGCGGCTCCTCCCCTTCCTGCGCGTGTTTGTCCGTCTTTTTCCATTTTACGAGCGGTCAGTGTAGCGCCCTGAATGGTCCCGAGTGTTTATTATGCACACGGCAGCGGCAGTGACCGGCACAATGACACAGTTGTGACAAACCGCGGCCACCTCAGCTGTACGACCCCGGGGTCACGGCGCATTCTTCCGACAATAAGTTCGTCAGACATGTTGCGATTATTTCTGACTCTCACTCTCACTGCAGATATGATGTAGTCAAGGTTTTGGACAGGATAAGAACTGCTGTGCGATATATTAGAACTATGATTAATTTACTATAAAAGCTTTTATTTAGTTGTGTTTCTCCAGTTTGTAACAGCGTCTGTGTGTTTGCAGAAAAACTGAATTATCAAAGCTCAGGTCAATCATACTTGGTTGTAGCTTCAGTTGTATTAATGTCTAAATTGTATGCATAAAGCCTTTTAGTTACATTTTTTAAACTTGTAGGGCAGATTCTTTTTAATACTTTATAGAGCTGCAACTAATGCTCAATTTGCTAATCAACTTATTTGGGCAATTATACTTTCGATTAATCGATTAGTTGCGTAGAACGCAAATGTCACGTAACTACAAGATCTTTACAAATTTCGATTAAGACAAAGCCTAAAATTAAATGAAAGTGTGAGTTCGTAACTGACTGAATTAAGATTTTTCTGCTTAAAAAAATTTGTTATTGGAACAATCATAACAATGTATTGTTTTTTTACAAAAAGAAGGATACACAATTTCTCATTTGAAAATAGCAAAAATAGCTGCTTTATATGGAATAATCATATACAGTATATACATAAGGGATGGAAATTGTTCGAAGTTTGCAGCGATCGAATCGAAACGCCAGAATTGATCAGTTTTGCTCCTGCAGCCACTGACTTAAACACACACACTCTGTATTTGTATAATACACGCAAAAATACAAGAATAGTCACATTTTTGAAGAAACAAACCATGAACTTGTGGAAGACCTGACTGAATGTGCTTTTTTATGTTGCGTTAACAACTGATGGACCACTAAATATGACTGTTTACTGTTTGAATGTTGACAAAAAACACTAGTTCCTAACTCTAACAACAGTGGCTTTGTTTAAATGTCATGTATTATGGTTTATTTTGTGTCTTAAGATAAAAAGTTAATATAGATAAACTAACAAAATCGAAAATTGTGGCTGCAAAATCGAAAACTGAATCGAATCGTGACTTCACTGAATAGTCCCATTCCTAATACACATAGTTCTAATAACTTTATATTTTTTTATTGAATTTTGTAGTATTTGTACTTAAATACAGTTACTCAAAATCATTATATCTTTTGTGATAATACGATATACTCTTTGAAGCACAAACAAATGACTGGACTCATTGTAAATCTGTAAAAAGTGAGATCAAGCTCTGCACAAAAGAATATCAGATTAATAATATTATTTTTACCCTAGGGCCCACTTTATTTTTAGAGGTCAAATATTTACTGTATGTATAAAACTGTATACTGTATAATTAAGTGCATGCGCATAAAACATGTTGTATTTCTTCACAGGATCCTTCCATTTGATCCATCTTATGTTCGACGACTATGTTCTTTATCTGATGGAGTCTCTGCACTGCCAAGAGAGAGCCAACGACCTCATGAGGGCTATGAAGGGCGACGGCACCACCGGTTAGTCCTAAAATACTAAAACAAATGTATTTAGGGTAAAGTACGTAAGACGGCTTAGACTACATTTTGGTAAAACATTGTGAACGTAAGTATATTTAGAATTTTGCTTGTTTTTTGTCAGGAAGCTTTGTCAATTGTGTGTAAATTGTCTTTGCATTTTGGCACTTTTGGAAGCTATATGAACTCAAATTGCTTCCTGTATTTTTTGTTTTATGGTGTCAAAGCATAAAACCAAACCATACATTTTATACAAACTTTCAGCTGAACGAGAGGAGGACTTCACGCTCACCGAAACGACTCCCACCCCTCCATCTCCAGGCCCATACTCTCCAGCTCGATCGGTTCATTCTGTGGGCGTTTCCTCGGCTGGTTCTCCTACAGCGGCTGTCTCTCCAGAGTACCCTGGAGCGCCCGCGACCACAGGTGAGGCTCTTTTAATTTCTCCATCACACAGAACGCCAAACGTAGCACTGCAGCTACAACACGGTTTCCTCTGTGTCTACATATGTGTCTGCCAGGCGCTGTTCAGTCATATACCTGGTCCCTTACATACACAGTGACTACTGCAGGTGGTTCCTCTGCAGAGGCGGGTCATCAGCTGTCGTGTATGAGGAGCAGTGCCCCGGTGCCGCCCCCGTCCTCAGCCCACCGTGTGCCAGTCTACAGAGAGGAGCATGGGTGAGAACACTGATGCAAATACTGTACATACACCAGGGCTATTCAACATAATCAGGTCGTCCAACCCCAGACTCATCTTCTAAACATCGGAAATAGATTTGTTCTTCTTTAAGATAAGAACAGAGCAAAAAGATTTATTGTCATTGTCACAGAGTACAATGAAATTATATTTGGAGTGAGCCTCCGGGCCGCTGCACCTTTAGCGCGCCGCCACTAGCTCTTCTGAACATGAAATGCAAATCGTACATACAAAAACACAACACATAAAAAACACAGTACAGTTGTCACATGATGGGTTTTTAGTGAGGAGTGGGTCAGGGAAAGAAAGAAAAAGAAAATGGGGGCAGAAATCATGGACAGGGGATGGATACGAGAGAGGCACAGCTGAGATGTTGACAGGACGGTCCAAGATGTTTACAGAACAGTGTTTAGATTAGATATTTTTTATTGTCCATAATGAGGAATCAATGTAATATAAGGGTAGTCTGGCAATATAGTGATAAAAGTTGAATCGTGAGCTAATCTCTGTGACAATCGACTTTTTTGATGAAATCAACACATTTTGATTTCTTAACAGATGCATTCAAACTATTTTTCTCTTCTACTTTCTTATTGATCAGCCTCAGAGTTGCCAAGTCGACCTTCTTTATAGTGACTTTGGGCTTCTTTTTTCAATGTTTCTAAATAATTTTGAGCATACTTTCAGAATTGATTAACAAGAATATATCCATTTATCACTGGAACATCAAAGGCTTGATTGCTTGTTTCTCTCTGAAAATCTGGTCACACTGGTCAGCTTTTGACAGCTGGATTCAGCCACTGACAGTGAAGAAGGAACTTTCTGAAATAATTGTATTTACCTCAAAGGTAATAATAAAATACATAAATTGTGGTAAAATCCCCTCAAATTCAAACGCAGCAGATGTTATTTTACAGTTTTTAACCATGTCTGATAATGCTTTAATATATTGTTGAAAGTGTTTACAGTCTATGCTTACACCTTCTGCTCAGAGGCCAAGGCTTACAATTTGGCCCTCGGGAAAATAAAGTTGAATAGCCCTGACATACACTTTTGTTGACAAATTCAAAGCTAACCAGCTTAATCATTTGTGTAGGTATACTGGGAGTTACAACTATGGAGGTTATGCAAATCAGCACCCTCACGCGATCCAGAGCCAGTATCCAAGTCTGGGACACGATCCTCCCATCGCAACGCCTCTGCACTACTCTGCTTACCACCGCTCGTCTGCACAGGTCAGTCATCTCAAGAAACTCAAAAAGTCTTGGATTTAAAAAGACATACATTGTGTTTAATATTTAAATAGACCTTCAAGAATGTTTTACTGCTGAGAGTGTTATAGATTTCGGACCTCTGTGTTCACTGTCCCTGAAACTTCCTGCTCAAACTATGGAAATACCACTGAAAAGCCTCTTGATGGTGTTACAGCTCAATTATCTTTTCCATTATATCCGTTCTCACTGGTCAGCAGAGGGCAAGGGGACAATTAATAAAATATTGTCTTTCAATGATCTCTTTTCTGTTTGTGAACAAGAAGCTGCTGAGCTGTGTGTTCTCCTCTGACCATCTTTTTCCATAGCGTGATGTCTGATAATGACTTTCCCTGTGTTTATATTTAGTGCAGAAAAAGGAAAAAGCTCCTATTTTCACCCTTTCAGATGGTCTAGGCTAAAATCTGCACAATGCCTGTGCTTTGTCTGCGTAGGAAGTCGCTAATAAAGCTGAAGCTGTCCACAGTATTTTATTTAACAAGTGGATGTTCAGAACTCTTCCTATTAGGGCTATTATCTTCATTCATGCAGTTTAATAGATACTGTCATTTTTATTGAGAGGAATTTACTATTTACATGATCATTATACCCTCTTTGGGCCACAGAGTCCACACATTTTAAAATCTTCTCGGGTCTTGATTGAAAAATGGGACGTTTTTCCCTTTTTTAATTGTTATTTAGATGTTTGTATATAATGTAATAGAGTTCATGTGTGTTTACAGTACCAGCTGAATGGACAGATGTCAAGGATGGAGCCCTGTCTAATGGGCAGCACTCCTCGGTTGCACCCGGCACCTGTCGCCCCCCGGTGGCCAGATGTGACTCCAGCCAGCAGCTGTTACACAAGCCCACCTATGCATTCATCTCGCTATGCTGGCTCTGGGGACATGTATTCGCCCATTGGATCACGCAGAAACACAGAATATGAGCACTCGCAACATTTCCCGGGCTTTGCCTACATTAATGGAGAGGCCACGACCGGCTGGGCCAAATAACCACTGGATGTTAAGCTTTGAATGAAGGACAAGCAGCAAGTTTATGGCATTGGGAAACCTGAACTGATGTATTGACAATTACAGACATATTTTAGATTGTTTTTGTACTTATTGAAATGATCAAATTGTCCAAACTTGCAGCAAAATCATTTTGAGAGTGCAATGATGCTGCCATGACGTGCCTTTGAGTTTAGGAATGTAAACCCGTGCTCTGGCTCTCCGGTCAGGGTTGTTTCATTTGGACCAGCGCTGTGCAGTACCATGGGTCTGTTTCAAACACTTCTGCCTTAATGTATTCAGATACTTCAAAAGACACACGACACTCTCAGACAGCACTCAGCTCATGGGTTTTGTAATGGTCTTTTATTAATTTTGTGCTGTGTGAAACAGCTGTGTGACTTACTATGTCATCTCTGTTGTTTTGTGTGACAATATATAAATATATATATAAATAAATATATAGTATGTATTTTGTGTAACTTTGTAACATGTTTTTATGGCTAGTGAAAGATGCATTAACCTAGCGTTGTGTGTTTTACAATGCATTTGAATCTGAGGACCTATTACCCTATGGGTATTTGTAAAAAACAAAAAAATTATACATATGTACAGTATGATGAAGTCTTGTAACTTTTTTTTGTAAATAAAAGCACTGTAAACTGTCTTTATGAAGTGTTAAACTGAAAAGATTCAACTCAAACAAACTGATCCATTTTCTTTTTGTTTCCATGTTTTCAAAAGTATAAACCTAGACGTGTCCTAATTTTATTTATTACAATAAAGTAAGACCTCATGACAATGACACGCATTCCTTTTTAATTTGGAATATGTATTTTAGAGCCTCAGATGCAGCGACACCTGAAAAAGTCCTGCTGCTCAGGTAATGAACCTATGGCCCTGAGTCTAGAGCAGGAAAGTCCAAAAGTTTTTACTGAGAGCCACGTGACAGAATACAGGGATGAGGGAAGATCAGATTGCACTGACACAGCTGTAACAGAACCACTACTTACTTTAAAGAGGACACAAAAACATCTACTGTATTTTGTCATTAATTTACTTGCTGTTGTAGTTTATTTAAAGATTACATATTATACTATTGCTATTCTAAAAATGCTTCTTAATCAAAAACACTTCCGAAGTTTTGTCTGTGAGATAGCTTTGGTTTCCCCCAAAACACTGTTCTGAATGCCCCTGATCTGTGATGTCATAGGTAGACCTCTCTGATCTTCTGCACTGCTTTAAGTCCATTTCTGCAGCACTAGCATATCAGGCAAGATCGACTTGATTCTTTACTCTGTGAAATTTCCTTTTCAGTCAGTTGATAGAGCTTTAACTCAATTCCCGACCTGGGAAACACCTGATTGTGTGCTTCACTACACTCTATATTGGTTCATGCGTGAGATTACAAATTGGGGGTACTAAGGATATTTGAAGGAAGAAAATAACACAAATGCATCATATTTGTCCTTTTAAGTCATGGTTGCATGGTTGTGTTTTACTGGATTATCCTTTACCCTAGACTATGTGAGGCTCAAGTGTTCAGAGAGTGTTCAAAATAAATCCTTTTTCACTTACCACCTATCCCCACCCACATCTAAACCACTACAAAAGGGTAGACGTTTTGCAGTTTACCACAAAAATCATAATACATCTCTTTTTAGGGCTGCAGCTGTTTTGCTTTAACACTGCTTCTTTGGAGGTTTCACTCAAGCGGTATGATTTGAAGTGGTAAATTATCGCCCTCGTGTTTTCTTGTGGAGAAATGAGGGCGCGAGACTTCTCTTGTGCGTCAGTGGTGCGTGCAAAAGCTGCATGTGTTCTCAGCACAGGCCAGGATCTGTTATAATAAAACACTCAAACTGTTTATATATGATACAGCCTGATTCCGAGAAAAGGAAGAACAGGAAGGACAGAGGTGTATAATAAAATGATGGGAGAGAAGGAGGAGGGAGAGAGAAAAGGAAGGGAGGGGGAGTGTCAGGCTGGTGTTGTCAGTGGGACTAGCACAGGAGCTATCAGCACTTAAGCTAACAACATCTATTTACCAGTTTATGCACTTTTTCGACAATGGATTTAAATCAAATGTTGTCTGAGATTGAAGGAGGAAACGATGAGGAAATTGAGCGGCTTTTGCAGCGCTACAACAGTGAGGTAAGCATGATTCGCTCGTTAATGTCATCAAAACAAACAGGGAAGCTAGCGTTAGCCCATCCGCGCTAGCATGCTAACTTTCGTCACTGTCAAAGCTATTTTATTGTTATACTTACATACATTTTAACGAACACCAAAATATCATGGCCTGTATACACATAAGATCTGCATACATGGTAAACATAACGTTATATTAGTGATTTAGCTAGCGTTATATCATGTTAACATAACGTTAGCTATGTAGCTACAAGAGGCAAATGCACCAATTAAGTTACGTGTTGCGTGTTTAGCAAGTTTATTCTATCTGCGACATGTATCTTCATGTGACCAACTCACGAGGATGATGTTTGTCTTTCAGAACAACCGCACATTCACATTTGACCAGAAGGAAGAATCACTGAGGATTGTAAGTGTCACATCTAGTGCCTGTCTTTGGGCTCTGTTGAAAGGATACTCTTTTGCATTACATGTGAAAGACTTTTTTACGTTCTGGCTGCAACCTATCCTGTCTGATTTGCTAAAGCTGCAGAAATACTTTAAACAATGATTTATTGACTTGAAATAAATCAAGTCAATAAATCATTGTTGACAATCTCAGAGAGTTACCTATGACTTTACAAATCTTTTGAAGCTCAGAGGGGAAAAATAGACAGAACTCCAGTTGTACTTTTGATAAGGAAACAACATGATTATTAACATATATTCACCTTATTACGACCCGCCTATTTTTGTTGGCAATGCACTTCCTGTTTAACTCTGTTAACGTAGCTAACATGGTAAAAGCAAGTGAATTCTACAGGCTAACCGCCACTAAACTGGAAGTGCACTGCCAGTGGGCGGAGCAGAATAAGGTGAATAAGGCTCAGGAAGCAACAACTGTTACCATAGATGAAAATGGCAAATCTGCCATGTTTCTTGTCAGGTTTGCAGAATACATGAGCAAAAACAATATAAAAATTGAACAAAGCAGCCCTGGAACAATCCAATAAACTGCTAGGTCACTAAGCATGTCAAAATATGTTTTCATAAACACTGTTTTTAGTATTCAGCAATTTAAAAACTCCATTGGTTTACCATTAGACCAATCAAACATTCTATTGTTGTGTGATGTCACCTTCCCAAGCTTTATAATTTGTTTAAAATATGTCTTTTAATATCTAATGTCTTTTACAGAAACTGTGTCAAAGCACTTTGGCGGTCCTCAGGAGGGAGGTTCCCTTTAGCTGTCAGAGGACATGCCTGGAGACACTGCGCATCATGTCCAGAGACAAGTGTGTCCTGTCTCCAGTGGCCACCAGAGAAGGGATACTTACGCTGAGCGCGAAGCCAGACTAAACCCTGGAGAAGATGCAGAGCTTAGTCAGAATGGTCTTCAGGAGGACAATCTGTCAGAAGAGGAGGAAAGGGTGGTTGTCGAGGCCTTAAAATGTCTATGCAATGTGATGTTCAACAGTCCCACAGCCCAGCAGATCTGTGTGGATGTGCAGCTAGCTCCGGTCTTGTGTGGCAAATTGCACAGCGCCGACACGTGGCACCATGAAGTGGGCTTGTTCACGCTACGCCTTCTTTTCCTGCTGTCGGCACTGCGGCCCGATCTGAGAATGTGCCTAAGAAAAGACTGTCAAGCTGTCACCCTTCTCACAAAGATGTTGGAGCACACACTGGACATTAACTGGTGGGTCCTTTTGAAGTCGGCCGCCCAGATCCACAGAGCTTACCTTTACCGCGGAAAACAACGAGCGAGTCATGGAGGCACTCAAAGCCTTGTTTAACCTCACACTCAATGAACCAGAAGGAGAGGTGAGTCTGTTGTGCAAATTAGGGTTTCCATGATAAACTATTATTTCTACTTGTTTAATAAAAACAGTTTGACAATATAGCTTTATTGCCTACCGGGGTTCATCTTTATCTTACCACCACAAAAAGACACACATTCATTCATTTTCTACTGCTTGTTCATGTTAGTACCTGGAGCCTGTCCCAGTGACTTTGGGCCTTAGACAGGAGAACACATAATCAAGACAACAAATTGTAACAATAGCCCTGTTAAAAAAATACATTTTGTTCTTACTACTTGAATGAATAATGTGTGTGTTAGGGCTGTAATCGAACAAAGAAATACGTGGTCGACTACAGACTTGTCCCAGCGACCAATTAATAGACTAAAAAGCTCTGAAGCTAAAAATATATGTTGATCTGACAATTTATCAAACACAAACTGTGCTCAAAAAGACTAAAAGTGCAATAGAGTTCATAACAACAGTTTACATAGAAAAAAAAAGGTAGATTAGACCAATGACTTGGTTTCAACTCTTCAGCTAATTCAATACTATCTGTTGCTGTTCAATATAATTCAATATAATCTAAATAAAATAATCAGCTGACTAATACAATTTTGGACTACTAAACCCCCATCGATCGATTAAATCGACTAAACTATTGCAGAAATCTTCAGTTGCAATATTGTACACTTTGTTTAGTTATACAAATATACATATTTAAAGTAAAGATGAATAATAGTTTCATTATTTGACTACTAAAATAATCATTGGAAGAAATTTGTGCATTAACTGAACCCTATGACAGTGTGTTGTAGAAGTGTTGTATGATTTAAAGCAAAGATTTTTAACCAAAAAAAAAAAAAAAAAAAAAAATACTAGAAAGTCAGTATCACTGCCATTACAAAGAACATACACTTAATCCATGTTGTCATTCTTCTTGTGAACTGAAACGGATGCAGACGCAAAAGTCTCTTAACCGCTGTAAGTTCTTGTCACAAACACTTTTAGTAGTAAGTAGTAGTAAGTATTTCTATATCCCTTGGACTTAATCCTGTAGAAGTCTTATCATATTCCAAATAACTTATGTGCGTTGTTAGGTTTAGACTAGTTCACATCTGCTCTAGTTATTATAGCACCTGTATGTAACATTGTGTTCTTGGGTTTTATTTGTTCTTTCTTCACAGGAGGATGTGCGTCAGTGTCGTGTTATTGTCAGCCTTCTTCGTCACGTGTTAATGTTGAAAACTGAAACAGTGGAAAAAACAGAAGAGTTGCACAGGTATATTCATTAAAAACATGCCTCATTAGGCTTAAGGCTAGTCATCTCTGTTACTATCTAAATACATTTTACACAGCATTAAATTTTTTACACAAGAATAACAACCAAAGCACTTGTAATGGATCATATTTTGACACCTGCAATCACTGTGTTTTGTAGTATTTATTAATTTCAGCATCCTACTGACCTAAGTAAAAAAATAACTTGCATTTTATTGAATCTACATGCTAATTTAATGCAAGAATGTTTGGAATCTTGAGTCCATTGCTTGCCATTTAAACAGGTCAGTGTAAAAGTGACTGATTGCCCTTTTGACCTGACTGTTTGGTCACGCTGCTTTTGCCTATTGTTCATAAGAATGAGTGTAAAGGACTAAAGAGAAGACATAAATTACTTGTTTTGCTTTATAAACTTTAAAGATAAACACTGCAGGGTAAAATAGCGGTGATATCTACTTTTTCTTTTGATGGATATGAGGATGGAAACATTTGTTGGCGTGACAATCCACCATTTTTGCAGCTGTTAGCCAAAACAATGCAAATAAGTAAACAAAAAAAGAACCATGAAACAATCCAATAAACTACTGAATAGGGCTGGGCTACATTAACAATCGCAATATACAAAATATAATTCACAAATTCATCTTTAATGTGAAATCTTTTATCTAAGCCAGTGCTTCTCAATTATTTTTTGCCGCACCCCCCCTGGGAAAGAGAAAATGTTTCGCGCCCCCCCTACTCACCGCGGTGACTAAAAATCAGATTATTATCTATAAAAAGTGTATAAGTATATTTAAAAGTGTATCCTTTTAAACATTAACAAAAGAAAAAAAAAATCAATATCAATTTGAAACAAAGTTCAACAAATATTAACTTCATTTTGTACATTTACACCTTGCAAGTTTATATATATATTTTTAATTAATATTTTTTGCAGTGTTATTTTACAGTGTAGTCAGCTTCACAGGCTGAATAGAAAAGGCTTGAGTGGCGCTGGGTGCTGTTTATTCCACAAATGATCAGAGCCCTACTGTTTGTGTTGAGTAAAGTTGGTGAAATGATGTGGCAGATCAGGCGTTTTACCGCGGACACGCAACATCGCGGCGTATTGGCGCTGCTCTGTCCCAGTTGAGCGAGCGCGCGGTGTCTGGGCCGTTCTTTTCTGTGCGTGTCTGGCGGTGCGCGAGAAGCCCGGATCGCTGCACACAAACATAAGCGGAGAGACGCAAACGCAGAAATGTACTGCCACCTGCACCACGATCAAAGCAGAGCAGACAAGGCGCGTGAAAGGGACAGATTTTATGAAACGCGCTGATTCAGGACCGATAGGAGGGCCGATAGGGTTGGAGCTTATCGATCTAGTGGACTGTTACGCGCCCCCCCTGGCATCGCATCACGCCCCCCCAGGGGGGTGCGCCCCACTATTTGAGAAGTACTGATCTAAGCCAATAGCCTGCTGGTTAGAAAGTAGAAATTTAAATTTACACAGAATAAATACATTTTGGTTGATGCCCCTTTGCTGAAAAAAAAACTAAATAAAACACCAAAATGTACAATATACTATTACAACAAATAGAGAATGCTGTGGTAGTGGTTAGTTCTCTGCCTCATAGCTAGAAGGTCCTGGGTTCAACTCCCTGGCAGCCCGGGGCCTTTCTGTGTGGAGTTTGCATGTTCTTGCTGTGTCTGCGTCGGTTTTCTTGCCTTGGAAACTGAGCCCACGCTTCAGCAAAATGCAAAGAGTTTCATAATGTACCAGGCAATCAGATTAGTATATTTGCACGACACAAATAAAACAAAGAACCTGATTGGTCGTCTTTTATATACTTTACACTGACCTCACATTAAATTTGTTTTTTTTGCTTCGCTCTTTGATTCTGCAGAAGTCCGCAATGTTTTCTGTTCCATGTGATAGATTTTCCACATTTTTCTGTGCGTTTATTTTGTGCTGAGAAGCCATTTCATACAGAAGACGATAACCCCGATGGGCTAATTTGTCAATCGTGCCCACTGAAATTTAAAGAGGTGGCCAGACAATATGTTTTTTTTATATATGTTTGGATTTTCCTGCAACCTGTTTCCCCTACCACTAAAAACTAAAACCTGTCCAGTAGCTCCTCCCTAGAATCTGGTACAAGCACCTCTGCCATTGTGCTGAATGTAATTGTAGATCTTCACATTCTTTCTTTTGCTTTTCTTTTTTGTAACTGTGACCAACTGGTGTTTTTTTTTCTTTTTCGCTTTTTTTTAATTTTTTTTTATCCCAGATTACATATCTCAATTTTTACAGTAGGGGCCCAGCCCTACCGTTGAAGTAGTAAAAATCACATTGTAATGTCAGAACATTGTTTAAGCAAATAAGTTCAGTAGTTACCATCTGCACGTTTGATATTACAGTCCTGACTGAGCAAAGTGTATTAGACTATGTACACTTGTCCGGCTCTTGTCCTATTGTAAATCTATTCAAATTATTTGTTTTGCTTGTAGTCATGCTGTGAACTTATTAAATAACCTGCCGGTGTCCTGCCTGGACGGTGCTGGTCGACCTGCCTGTCCAAGGAGGATCTGAGAACTACAATGGAAGAACTTAGACGCTGTACAGGTCCTTCTAGACTTCATGGAAAAAACGGATTGACAGGGTATGTCAGTCTGACAAAACGGCAAGAAAAATATTTGTGATGGTGACAATGGTTGAATGACGATTTACACTTTTATGTAATTTAAAGCATTTACAAGCTCTAATCTGGGTCTAATATAGTCTGAGTTTAGATCTGGTGGTCAAATATTATCTTCAGAAGTGGTACTTTTTGAGAGAATGGGAGAACCATTGCTTTATACATTTCGTCTCTTCTCACAGAGCTCCAACTACAAGGAAGTCTCATTCCTGTTCTCTGCCTTTCGACGGAGGCTTCTCGGCATCACAGGGAAATCCGCAGATACTTCAAGGCTCAGGTATAGACAATATTTACGTTTATGTTGTGAAATGGCTTATTTAAATCTGCTTCTGATCTGGTACTGTATACAAGAAGCCTGTGGTAGAATTACTCACTGATGCACTTCTATCTCTGGTCTAAGCTTATTATAAGGCCAATAACATGCATCATTTAGTACAAAGTCAACATATTTTAACATTTTAGGAGTAAATTTAAATTTAACATTTAGGAGTAAATACATTAGAAGGCAACCAGCTTTTTTATAGTAAATTTTCTTAACTA
This sequence comes from Mugilogobius chulae, assembly GCA_038363315.1. NCBI lineage: Eukaryota > Metazoa > Chordata > Actinopteri > Gobiiformes > Gobiidae > Mugilogobius > Mugilogobius chulae. The sequence continues at coordinate 46,414 of JBBPFD010000054.1, forward strand.
TAGACAAAAATAAGGAAAATAGGCAACTCTTTAAAATAACTACATCTTTAATTAGTCTTAATAAACCCTTAATAAAGGCTTAATTCTTAATGAACAAATGAGAAAATAGACTAATAACTTTTGGGGGCACCGTAGCAGAGTGGTTAGAGCTCTGGCTTCCCAATAAGGAGGTCGCGGGTTCGACTCCCGGGTCGGACCATATCAACATCTCACGATCTCTCTGGGTGGAGTTTGCATGTTCTCCCCGTGTCACCGTGGGTTTTCTCCGGGTACTCCGTTTCCTCCCACCTCCAAAAACATGCATGTTTAGGTCAATTGGGCATCACTGTAAATTTCCCTTAGTGAGTGAATGAGAGAGTGAATGCTTGTCTGTCTAACCCTGCGGCAAGATGGCCACTGTCCAGGGTGTTCCCTGCCTAAGGCCCAAAGTTACTGGGATAGGCTCCAGTCACCCGCGACCCCGGGATTAAGCGGTAGAAAATGAATGAACTAATAACTTCTTAATTACCATAAACCCTAACCATAGCTCCTCAAACAACTAGTTACTCAGCTTTATAAAACTTTTTCATCCATTAGTTGATCATTTGTTCATGAATATTAAAGTCTATATTCATGCTTTATTAAGGCTAATTAAGTTGTAGTTAATATAAAGTTGTACTGAAAAAGGTAATGCTTCTATAAATGATTTTTTGTGACTTGAAAAACCACAATTGTCAGTTAATCAGTTGTTTTTGACGTCTGTATCAGGTGCTTCCGCCTCTGAAAACCTTAAAGTGAAGCCTGAAATTGGCAACACCATGAGGAACAAGCTGGTGCGTCTGATGACTCACGTGGATTGGGGGTGAAACATGCAGCTGCAGAATTCCTCTTTGTGCTCTGCAAAGAAAAAGGTGAGTTTATGATCACTTAAAGGTGAAGAAGCTGATTTCACACTAGAAAATCTGACAACTTCCTCTCATAAATCCTTCGACACATGGTTAATATTGACATGTATTCATCTTGGTTCCAATTATGGCTTATGAACCTCATTCGCACCAAACACACGTGAGCTACTTGTGAGCGACCCTCGGCTGGTGTGAAAGACCCTTTAGAGCAGGGCTATTCAACTTTCTTATCCAGATGGCCAGATTTTATCGAGGACCAAGGCTTCTGGACCGGCGGGTAGTGGGATAGTCCATCACCGCTTTTGATACAAGGTGTGCCAAATTTATTCACAGGACTAGATTTGTTTCTATAGTGATAATAACTAATGCTGTTTTTTTTGCTCAACTAAATGTCCAATCTTATGAAAATCTAATGAGTGAATAAATGCTTCAAATAAGTAATATTTATCTTTATTTGAGCATGTTTTAACTGTCTTAAAACAAGTGTCAATAGAATAAGAAAAAGGAAATTGTTTTCTAAAATCTGAAAAAACACAACCTTTCTCACTGGAAATGAGCTAACAATGGAATTGAAAAAAATAAAAACACTAGATTTATGTGACAAATTTTAGTTTCAGACATCAAAAGTACAATAAAATCAAGATTGTCTAATTACTGATGCAAGTGATTGAATGAGATGTGATTCACAGATAGGACCCAGAATTAAAGAAACAAAAAAATTTTTTTTTGTAATATTTAGAAAGTGAATTGAGGGCCGGTGTAGTGTCGAGATGTCACTCCCCGTGTGATGGGAACCCCCTTGTTTAAAATTAATGCTAGGAAATCTTTTTTTTTTTTTATTTTCAAATGCCTTTTGCTAATCCTCACCTAAGCCCTAATCCTAAATCCTAAACTTAGCCTTCGAATTATGCCTAAACTTACCCAAATTAATTGTAAACTCTTTACCGCGGTCACAAAAGCTAGTTAGGGGTGCACGTCTTGATAGGGAGCTTGTTTCGACACCACACCGGATCAGACTTTTGGAGTGCTGATTTGGCACCGGGGCCTTAAGTGAATAGGCCTGCTTCAGAGAATGATACTGACGACTCAATGACGAAAAATGCATTTTGAGGAAATGACTTGATTACAGTGTTGTCTAGAATTTTGTGGATGAAGTGGATTAAATTGAGACATTTTTAGGAGCAGACTGAACCCTTGTGTTGTTGCCACATGAAAGCCTGTATACTGAGAGAGCAAAAAAGAAATAGTGTCTTCTGCCTTATGTCCTGAAGCTGAAAAAGCCTCTAAAACAATGATACTTTTGACTTTTTGGATGAACCACTCTGCTTGCTCTCTCTATAATTCTTCAGACAAGCGTGAGACCCTCCAGTAGAAGTTGCTCAGTGCATCTTGAAGTCATTTCTGTTGTCTTTCTTTGTCTTCAGTGGGGTCTCTGTTAAAATACACTGGCTACGGAAATGCAGCCGGATTACTCATGGCACGAGGACTTTCTGGTTGGAGGAAAAGGAGAAACTCAGTACTCGGAGGGAGAAGATTCAGAGACTGAGGAATACAATCTGCCACCAAGTAAGTTCCTCATTCACAAAACATTACACCAACATTCTTCACTGTTTGGTGGTTGTCATGTGTTCTTATTTGTTTCAGTTTTGACATAATGAGTGGCTGTGAAGAGGAGCCAAGGCCAAACCCCAGTGAAGACATGACGGAGGAGCAGAAAGAGTACGAGGCAGAGAAGCTGTTTAAAATCATCACTGAGCTGACAAGGTAAAAAAAAAAAAGTATTTAAATGGTGTAAGGACATGGATAGGTCAAAAATGCATGACTAAATATAGGTTTCTTACTTCCAAAGTTTAGTTATGGTTCCGAATTGGTTATTTGTCAATTTATTTTTTTTTATATTAAAATTCTGCTTATTTTGAAGGGACATATTGTACCCCTGTGCTGCATTCCACTTATTCCAGTTTTTGTTATTAACGACGCGGAGGCACAGCGGTTAGTACCACTAAGTGGTTCAACCTATAAATAAATATAAATTATTAACAATCTATAATATACTATATACTAATATCTTAATATACAATCTGTGTTAAAGCAAATGTGTTTGTCACAATAACATGTTTTTCATTCAGAAATTTTATGAAAGCGGTCACAAACATGAGGAAAAGTTATGCGTGAGACCAGGGGTGGGTGATTTTTTTACTACACTGTAGTAACAAGTGTGTCTCTCTCTCTAAGTTCCCGAATAAGCTAAAAAGACAAGGCACTGACCAATCAAAGATGAGAATTTAGGCGTTTGTGAAGAGACGTAAGAGAGAGAGCAGCAGAGAAATGAGGAAATGCGAAAGTCACAGTGTATTCTTTTATAATTTGATGCGTACGTAGCGTATTTATTAGGATGAGCCATGAGATCTTATAGGATATGTAGCCTAACACCGAAGAATCCTGTTTAATCTATGATGATTAATAAACTCTTTCATTGTCAAGAAATAATTATTGAATGCACTTTCTGAACATTTGGCTGTGGATCTTTACGCATCACTTTGACTCAGACAAAATACACTTTTTGTGTCGATCTATTAAATGTTTCGTCATGTCTGCACATTTGTGCTTTAGTCGGTTATCCGTGCATTACATATAAATTAACTCTTAAGCTTAACTTTTGTGTCTGTGATTGTTCGCTTAAGCGCAGACTTGAGCTGCAGCGCGTTTCCTTCGCTTAGATTTTATACTCGTATATTTCGCTTCATGATTGACGTTTCCTCACGTTTGAAGTCTGCAGCTTGATTGTTCTGATTGGTCAGTTTGCGTTAACCCCGCCTCTGCTCTGGGAACGCGCACGGCTTCATTAAGAAAATCCAGGGTTAACAGATCCAGTTGTGAACTCGTTTCGTTGGACAGTTTATCCAGAGAGACTCATGTCTGGGTTTGTCAACCCGGGTAAGAGCGACGTTTGTAGTACAGGGCTCTGATGGTAGTGCCTTTGTTAAACCAGTACATCGTATGTTAAAGCTGTTACATTCAAGTCCTCAAGTTGAACAATGTCCTGTGAGTCAAATATTTATAGAGCTTCTCCTTTAATCTCTTTACACCAGCTGCACGTCTTGTGTGCCAGTATTTTGCTCCCACAATTTCTTTTTAAGGAAGCCACTTTGTGTTTCCTCCACAAAACCTTCCTTGAACTTTCCCTTGTCGAAATTATTCATATTCTGCATTGTCTCCCGCGTGAAGGGCCCTCCTTATTTGTGTTGACCTTTTGCTTTCAGAGCCCAGTCAAACACGACGCCGGTACAAAAGGTAACGCCGCGCTAGCTCCTTGCCAACCGATTCATCAAAAGAAGAATCTCTTGCTGTTAGTCTTGGCTTCAATTAGACTGTTGCGCGCTGTTGCATTCTGCCCTTCGCAAATGAAAGCGGACGGCATCATTATAGCCGGTTTAATTATCGCCTAATTGAGAGAGAAAATACATCCTTAGCTTTTGATAATGCTTCTAATTTTATTTTTCCCATTGTGCGGCAAGAACCAAGAGGTGGACATAGGCGCATGCTAAACAAAGATGTTTAGAGAGAAAGCCGACTTAGGCATTGTGGCAAAGCTCAGAAGAAGGGTTTAATGAGACACATGCGCCGCTAGTAAGAGCAAAATTCCTTCCCTTAGCGAAAAAGCAGAAGCAGCGGTGTCTTCTTTTCTTCTCCAGGTTTGTAAAAAGGAGCTGTGGTTGTGTGGCTGAGGTGCTTCCACAGAGCCGGCGCTAAGGAGACCGGTCATAGCCTCAGAGGAATGTCATGTGCTAACTGCTTAACAGGGAGCGCCAATTAGGACATATTCTGCACCCTCCGCGTCCGTCATGTGGGCCACCGTCACAAGTCACTGTCCAGAGTAAGGGTTTGTGCGCTGTTAGGATGTTACAATACAGGAAATACTAATTATACTGTGTGATTGTCAGTTTTCTGTGAGGTTTTTTGCCTTGATAATAAATCAGTAACATTGCTATTACTATATTTTTTTATGCTATTACTAAATATTTTCTAAAGCAAAAAAGAAAAACAAACTCTATTCTTTTACAGTAGGGATATTCAACTTAATTTTCCAAAGAGCCAGATTTAAGTCTGGTCTTTGCCAAATATTCTGAGGACTGGATTGGTTTCTATAGTGATAAAAACTAATGCTGCATTTTGTTTTTATTGCTTGTAATCTGAGCCTGGATCAATTCAGCATTAAACCAGATCCAAACCAGGACCAAACAAGGTCTAAAGCAGAATTAAACCGAGACTGAAATAGAACCAAATGAAATCTAAGGTATACACTATAAAGTGACAATCTTAGACTGGATAATGAGTGAATAAAGGCTTAAATTAAGTCATACTTTTCATTATTTAAGCATATTTTAACTGTCTTAAAACAAGATTTGCCAACAGAACAAGAACAAAAGAGATTGTAACAGCATTTTCTCACAGGAATGAAAATGCAACTGGAATTGAAACAAGAATCTATTTGGCAAATCTTATTTTCAGACAGTAAAAATATAAGAAAATTAAGATAACAGTTGTGTAGTTTAAGCACTTATTGACAAATGAAGACATTTAGGTTGGCCACTTTTTTCTAAAAACAAAAAAAGTATATATTTTGTAATATTTGGAAAGTGAATTGTGGGCCGGATCAGATTTTTGGAACAACTACCAAAAACCAATGCTGCAAAAAAGGTTCTTTCTTGAATAGAAGTGACGTCATAACATTTGAAATGTTGGCAATGAGAGGCAAAATATCTGTCAATGGTGAATGTGGCCCTGTGGAAAAATTAGGTAGAAAAAAATATTGAAATATTTTTGTAATTAAAATTATGTACGATGCACATCCCTGTATCGGGATATGTATCGTATCGGAAGGCTCTTGGCAATATCCAGCCCTAGTAATTATTACATTATTTATCGAGTGTGTGACCAGCTTTAGGAAATCAAACTTACACCACCGAGGGGAAAACATTTTTACTGTTTTGTTGATAAAATTAAAACCATCATAAAGTGTCTTGAATAGTCACTATTATCATGTTATTGTCCGTACGTCTGATGTAATGTGTCTGTGAGTGTTTTTAAATACTTGATGGTCGATTCATTGGAGTACATCATCTCAGAGGGAGGAGGGAGGGGGGCACAGGGCAGGTATAATTGGATTAGTGTGAGGGGCAGCTGTGTCTTTGAGGAGATTAGTCCGAGTGGCGATCCTGTAATTAAACCTCCAAAGTTTAGGACGAGGAGCGAGGAAGGGTCGTTTGTGAGAGGAGGACCGACGGGGGGCGATTCAGAATCCAGAGGGTCCTTGAGTTTTCTGTTCAGACTAAGAACAGACCAGAGCTACTTTAAACTGTGTCCGAATGCCGTTGGTATCAGTTTGGAGCTTTTAAAGAGACAAGTTTTTTTAAAGTAGCCACAACTGCAACTAAAGTAAGAGTTAAAAAAACAACAACACCTTACTGCTACAGAATTATTCGACTTTGGTCACATTTACTCAAATCAAGATCAAATTTTTGTTGTGCTAGTAACACTTATTTATTTAAGATTGTGTTTTTTCTCGTGAAAGCAGGAAATTTACATATTTTGTCATTGCTGCCATTGGAGTCATTAAACTTATTTTTCAGTTCATGCATGTTTATCAACCTGTACAGACTAGTTAACGATTATTCAATTACTAAATTAGTTGACAATTAATTCAATAATTCAGGGGTCTCAAACTCAAATAGAGCTGGGGCTGAAATAATAAATCAGAATAAGTCGAGGGCCACATTTTAAAATACAGGACTCACTATATACTTATATTAAAAAAAGGGGCATTATGGACCATGTAAAGCCTGATGTAGAATATATTCTAATATGTCCACATCCATTGTTTTACATTTGATACCACACATACACACACAAGTGATAAAGTAAATAAAAGTGAGTAACCAGGGTCCAGCTGTTCTGCTCTGGAAAATTTGGGACAAATTGTAGTAATTTGCTGTATTCTAGTGCATTTTAGAATTTTTATAGTCACATCTCAACGATGTATTTGATTGGTGGGCCACTATCAATAATGATCAGAAATCATCCTGGGGTCAACATCAAATTATCTAAAGGGCCACATTGGGCCCCCAGGTCACCACTTTGAGATCCCTGATTTAAGTGTTGTTGTAGTTTTTTCTGCTTTTCTGCCACTGTTTACCTGATTCTCTCTTTTTATATGGCACATACAAACTCAATAATCAGGAGCTGGTTATATTTGTTTTCAGATAGAGGTTGCTTTTTTACAGTTTTGTTTTGTTTTGAGCACTTAAGATAGAAAACATAATTTTTTCCTCATTATGTCATCTCATTCATGGTCGCCGCTCACTAGAATGAAGTGACGTCATCTGCATAACTTCTATTGACCATTTGCACCTACGTCCCATGATCATGTGGCTGCGCCATGATGGAGGCAGAAGTGTGTGTACGCAGCATTACATGAAGCGCAAAACTGACAAAATCTCACATATTTTCTTATTGTTAGGTAAAAAAAAAAAAGCAACGAATGCTTCTAATGCATGTTCAGTACAGTTGTCTGTGGAAGTACATCTTTTAGCAAGGTATTTGGAAAAGCTAATGAATGTCAGCTGATCTAGACCTTCTTTTCTTCCTCCTGCGATTTAATAAAATGTACAAGTTTGCCTGGCTTTACTCATGATTTGTCAAACTTTTTTTCTCATTAGCATTGACTTGCCTTGTTTAAAGTGTTCACTGCAAATCTGTAACAATTTAGAGGGATTCGAGGTCTTTCGATTTATTGCTGCCATTCACTGGCATCTTCTATCTTCATCAAAATGTAAAAGAAAAAGCTACAGGTTTAGGCTTAAAACCTCCTTGCCTGTTAGTGCGTGTTCCACAAGATACAGCCATTTTACAATTGAAATAAAAAAAAGTAACTTAGAAACAGGCAGGTTTTCGGCAAAGTTTCCATAATTGTGATCCACACAGACAGAGCTTTTGCTGCTGCTCATGAAGAAGTGGCCGTTCCCTCGAAGAGCGTGACGACACGTGCAAAGGGTCAATACAGTTTGGAAAGTACATAATGCTGTTCTTGAATCTCGACAGATCAAAAAATACAATAAATGTGAATGAATTATGTCCAGACGTTCCCTAAAGCGACTTCTCCTTGTGTCCGCAGACATGACATGATCCGTCCGATGGTGGTGAGGCCCGATGGGCAGCTGGGGTCTCTGGAGGACAAACTGCGCGAGATCGCCAACGACGACGACGAAGCCAACAACTCAGATTCAGACTAAGACACGAGACCACAGTCGCTGCTGTAAATCGCACTGGACGCTACAGAAATCCACTTCTATCAAGAGAAAGTCGAGAGTAGTTATTTTGCTTCATAGAGAAATTTATCAAGGTTTGAAAAAGAATGTAACTATTGTATATTAAAGGGACTATACTTGATTTTTGCCTCTTGTAACTCCCTCTTAAACTTCATACATTAGTCACGTTTTGTTTACTTACCTAATCCATTCTGAGCCTTATTGGACGTAGTCAGGACATTGTGGACTAATTTCCACCTGAATAGATACATTAACAAGACACCTGTGCTAGAGGGAAATAGATTTTAAGTTATTTTATGGATAAAAATCAAGTATAGTCCTTTACGTTGTGTGCACTAAGTCAGCTTATGGTCGCTTTGCTTTGTTCGACTTAAAGTGCCTATGACAGATTTTACGATTTTCTCATTTTAATTTAATTTGGTAGATTATTGTTGTAAATATAAATAATAGTTTTACATGAGTCAAGAACACGTTTGTGAAGAATAGTTGGAAAATATATGGTAAAAATAGGGCTGCATCAAACAATTATTTTGGTTAGTTTACAGATTTTTCTTTTGATTAGACTACAAAGTCTCTTGGATACAATATTTTTGCAAATTTTGAGCAGAGATAGCATCACTTAAGAACATTCTAGACAAACTAGTGTTTATGTCGAAAACACTCATTATCATTGCTGCTGTTCAGTCTGAGTGTTTTGAAACCTTTATAAAGTAGGATTGTATCAAAAATCACATAATCAATACATTATTTTTTGTGGTAATGACATCGGTATCAAATTGTGTTTGATATAATATAGTAATTTAGAAGTGTGATGACACTAGTATAAAACTAGTTAACAGTTATCCGATAACTAAATTAGTTGATGATTTTAATAACTGATTAGTTGACGATTCATTGATTACCTTGTTGCAGCTCTAGTTGAAAATAACCGGAAGTAGAACAGTTCTAAACTGGTGACATCACACTAGGGAGAAAAGAGCATTTTCAATTTTCTTGATTTCAATTTTTATGAACCTTTAAACCTAAATTTAAGCTAAATGAGTTTGTTTGAATTGTATATTTATTCCTCAATAGAAGAAGTCTGTTACAGCGTTGGCTCAATTTATTACATTGTTGCTAGGCAACGTCCTAGTGTGATGTCAGGATGAATAAGGAGGAAAGTAATAGGCTCTGTGCAGTTGACTTGCGTACATTCAAAATAGTACATCCTGTACACTCACCACTTCCTGTGCAATGCTTTTCAATTAGGTTTTCATTACATCAGTTTAAAACAAATAAATCCTCTTTAGATCAGACAGTTGTGGTGAATGTTACAGAAAACATGTTAAAGACTTTACATATTAGATGAATATTTCACTAGAGGACACTTGTGTGTTTTAAAAAGAGACGTGTTTGTGTCTAAATGCTGACGCTAACAGGAAGTGGTCCTAAGTACAGAAGTTAGCATTTTTGAACGTACGCAGAGAGAGAGGGTGGGGCCTGTTGAAGTGGCAGTTTTGGCAGCCATCTTGTGAGGGGAGAGGCAGCTGAATGTAAATAGAAAACAATGTAAAAACAAGGTCTCATAATTCATAAATTTAAAAAGTAATTTAACATATATTTGTATATTTATGGTCCAGATAATACAGAGACATGTTTTCTGCGTCTGATCATGTTTCCTTTAAATTGTGAATATAAGTATTCAGCCTAAAACACTGCACTGGGCTGGATTTGATGCAGAATTTAACTTTATTTGTGTATTATTATGTTACATGAGCACAAACATTCATCATTATTGCGCTTACTTCACTGCCATTACTATAAAAGAAGAATTTATTGGCTAAAATTATGTTTTTTTAAATTAGCGTGGTTGAACAGAAGCATAAATAAATGCATAAATACAAAAAGGTTCAATTATCAAAGTGTTTAAGTGAAAAAGTCAATTAAAAGTTCAGCTTCCTATTAGTTTGTAGGAGATCTTTGGCAAATTTTCCCTACACAAGATGGCTGCCGGAACTGGACATTTGTCGCTATAGTTATTGTTACCATGGCTACGCTCTCCGTTTCAGTGTAAAGAGCGGTTCAACCCGGTCATAGGCACTTTAAACTAAACGTTTTGTTTTTTGTAGTTGCACTCTGAAATCATGTCAACGCTTTGTAGAAGAATTTAAACAAAGATGGAGTTGTGCGTTTAGATAACTCGCCTTGATCATGTCTTCACGTTTACTTAAAATTAAAAATACCATTCCTTTTTGTCGATCTATACGTTTTATTTAAGTGCACATACTTATATTTATCTGTACAATCATAGAGTATACTGTTCTGATAATGTTTTCTATTATAGATTTTGCCAAATGCATGTTTTTTTTTCTTAATGTGAACTTTTTGATAAATTTGGTAGCCACTATATATAAATACTTCTGGGTACTTTAAAGACAATGCTGCCATTTTGAGTCTTCCTACTTGAAATGCAACTTGGGTGAAAATCTACTGACCAAATTAGACGATTAAAAACAAGGCAAGTACACTTTTGTCTCCCTGTTATAATGAAAATATTTAAACTCGCATGTTGACTCTTACATTAAACTTTTCTTCCTTTGCACAATCTTTGTATAACTGAAGAGCATTATTGTACTTTTCTGTAGTCAGACTTCTGCTGAAATAAAACCAAGACGAAACAAAACGTGTGGCTTATTTACAAAACCGCAAATCTTTTATTAAATATGGTTTAAAACAAAAACTCTGTAGGGATTATTGCACTAGTCTACAGTGTTGCATTGAGCTCTGTGATTATAAGTGCTTTTGTGACTTTGTACATTATTAAAAAACAGTAACTTTAATAAACATGAGCAGCAAGAACTGATATGTAAAAGTGTGCGTCTTATGAAAACATCCAAACACTTTATAATAACTACAACTTAAACAGGGCTGGGCAATTAGTTTGACTATATAAAAAAACTCATTATTACAGACACATTTCTTCGACAGAATATAGAAAACCAGTACAAATAAAAGGTTGGCTCTACCTTAATAAACATTTTGAGATTAAAAGCTGTACGAAAATAAAGTCAAAGTTTAAGAAAGGTATGATTTTACTAGAAAAAAACTCATTAATGTTGTGTGAGGAAAAAAGAAGTCATTTTTCTGAGATTAAAGCCGTAAAAAGAATCTGTTAAAAGTTGGAGTAGCTAACTTTTTTTGTTGTAAATTAGTAAACTATGTTTTCTACTAAAAAGTCTATGATAAAAATGAGACCAATGAGTTCTGTTTGAACTGAATAATAAAGAATTTTAGCACTTATCAGCGGCCTAATGCTGCTCCCTGATTGTCAGTGTTTCCCAAAGTGGGGAAGCAAAATCTGGGGGTCGCAAGATGATTTCAAAATGTATTTTTACAATTATGACTTCGCATTTAATGTTTTTTGGGGAATTGGGGTTATATAAAGCAAAACACCATCAAAATAAACACAATTAAGCCTAATTTAAATGTTTTTTTTTAACATAAAAGTAATACAAAAGTATATCATTTTGCTGTGAGGGTCGCGAGTTGGTTGCGGGGTTATTTTGGGGTCCCGGGCTGAAAGTTTGGGAACCCTTGCTCTAGATTCACTTTGGCGCTTAGTTGCAATCAAAAATAAATAAATGTCGACATAAACCATGTGTTAAAGGATTTAAGAGATGAAGTAGTCAGATTTAAAACCTAAATTATGTTTGCAGTGTGAAAATCAACTTCCTCACCTTTAAACTTGAACTTTTAGGAGATTAAAATCGTAATTTTACGCTAAGTTTTATGAGGACTTGGACTTGATTTGACTCAAATGTTTGTATAAAAACACACAATAGATTGTTTTATTTATACCAATGTTCCATAATCCAAATTACAATTTTAATCTTGTAAAACTTCAACTTTAATATTGAATTTGACTTTATTCTCATAACATTGTGAGTTTAATCTCGAAATGTTAAAAGTTTATTGTAGCCAAAGTTTTTATCTAAACTTCCTGCTTCAGTTTACATGTTTCAACAACAGACAAACTTAGTGGAGATGGGTGAACAAACGGGACATTATTAGACGTAGACAGGACAAAGCGGACATGGAAAAACATGGATCTCTGTAAACATTTTAAATTAAATAAGACTACATAATAATTACAGGGCTAAAAGTTACAGCTAGAGAGCAGGAAGAGGTTAACCCAAATCTTTTTTGGGTCTGTATTAAGTTTTTGTTAAGTGTAGTTATTATAAAGTGTTACTCCAAACAGAAGCACTTGGTATTGTTGCTTTGGATTTGGATTAAGTTAGGAACTGTAGGTGCTGTATTAACATTATAAACCGTGTCTTTGTAGAACAGACGTGAAAAACTCTGAAAGGCTTTTCGGTGGTTCTCAGCTCCTGGTCTGAAGCTCAGACTGTTGGCAGAAGGACGCATTGCTGATCTGCAAAAAGAAAGTGTGACAAGTCATGAACCAATATTCTGAACAGTCGAATAGTCTTGGTATTAAACAGTTTTAATGGACAGCAGCAGAAAGAGTATGAGAGTAAATCAAGAGAATATTGAACAGTGCTGTTTTCTAGTTCTTTGTTGCTGTGGTTCTCAATCTGGTGGTTGCTAAATGGTTTCTGGAGGTTCCCTGATAATATTACAAGAGAAAAATTAAACATTGAAGCCATGTACAAGATCTGAGACTTTTCAAATGCAGTGATAAATGAAGATTCCTATTTGCTAATCTGCAGATGAATTTATCTTATGCTTTCAAAAATTAATTTAACAAGAGCAAAGACAACTTTATCACTTTGTGTGTAGCCTCAGTTTGTGTTTAGGGGTCGCAAATGCTTACTGTTGTATTTTGGAAATCATGATGAAAAAAAGAGTGAGAACCACTGCTTTACTGTATAAATATTACAATATAGGTATGTTCGCCAAGCCAACGTGTGATGTTAAAATATGGTCATGGCCGCACGACCATATTTTAACATCACACGCTGGCAGAACCAAAGCTAGCTCCCATTGTTTTTTTCAAAACAAAGCTTTCTTCTTGGTGTAAGTTTTATTGGAACACAGTAGAAGCACTTTGAGTTGCTCTTATCAAACCAGTCACACAGTCAAATACAATCTTTGGTCTTTTTTTTGTGTTTGTTTAGTGTGCGTCGGTTACGTTTTAAATGTTTTGACAACCAAAGCGTCGCGTGATGAACATGTGACGACCAGGTGACAACCCGGCAAACATTCCTACAGTCATTCTGTAGAATTTTTTTAATCCTACTTGGATTGAGATTATTTAAAAACAGTATTTTTGGTTCTCTTCAGTGTGGGGACTTTTCAAATGTAACTGAGGCACTTAAAAAGTTAAGAAAAGCATTTAAAAGCCTATTATTACATGGCAATATAGAATAAAATAGCACCAGCGCATTTCGGCCCTTCAGCCCTCCTCAGGGCAAACTTCTGTTTATTTTTTCTTCGTTTTTTTTTCTACATTGTATATCCTTAATAGAAAAAAGGTGTGTTTTTTTCTAACCTCCTTAAGCTTGTGCATACTATACATAAAAACATAAGCCTTTGTAGTACAGAGTTTGGTTTAGTTCAGGGGTATTAAACTCAGGCCTTGGTACCAAATGTGGTCCCCAGTACGATTTCATTTATGTTGTTGGCACAAACATTTCAAATTACTCTGAGGTCAATTGGTCACAACTAGACTTTTTACAAGAGCTGGATTTAACAATTTATTTATATTTTATTGTGATTAATCTATTATTTATTATTATGTATTATTATTTACCATTATTTTGCCAGGCAAAACATTAAGAACAAATTCTTATTCACAATTCTTATTTACAATATACAAGTTGTTACCAAATACTTACAACAGTTTCTTGCGCTCTCATGATTTCTTCAATGTCTTCGTTCCAGTCGAGCAGCTGAGCAAATGTCCGCACCAAATCCTCCAGGTTCCCCAGCTCGATAAAGTCCTTTTTCCGCAGTGGGACTTTAGTGAACGAGCCGACAGCGTTTCGATTCAGCAGCAGGCGAGGCACCGAGGGACGGACAGTGTTCACCAGACTGGCAAACGGTTCAATCTAAATCACAACAGTTCAGTAATTATCAGTATTCTGTGACTCATAAGTGTGTATTTGTAGTAGATGTTTGCTGTTCACCTGTAAGGATGTGCCCATGACTAAAAGCAGATCCGCCTTTGGGAAATCTTCAGTGTTCAAGAAGTATTTCTGGGGAAGATCTTCTCCGAAAAACACCACATCCGGTTTAACAGTGGCAGCACAGAAGGAACAAGTCGGGATCTTGTCATTCATGATGGCCTCCTGTTACAAAAAGCAAACAGAATACTTTATAGGAAAACTACTGTGTTTTTTCTCATGTATTTAGTAAGAAACTATAATATACTGTATGTTATCAAAAATACAAAATGGATCTAAAATGAGTTAGAAATAGATTCATTGACTTCCTTTCAAAGCTGCAGAAATGATAAGTTACCTTGGCCTCTTGAGCTGGATAAGGAGTGTAACAAAGGTGGCAGGACGCAGTGGCAAAAGAACCGTGAGCCTCTACAAGCTTGTCCTCTGGAATCCCACAAGCTGAAACAGAATGTTAAAGTTGGACGTTATATTGATATACAGTATTTACAAGATTTGAATTTGGCCATATCGTAAATAATACGATTCTGGGTAAAAAGAGCTCATAAACTGATGCAAAAGGCAACACCAAATTAAATTTATTAAATTTATATTAAATTTCTACGTTCTAATCAGCAGCTATGGAGTTATAAAGAAAAAAAAAATCACTTAAAAATATAATTTCAGTGTTATTGAGATAAACATTTTTGTTCCTATTGCCAAGCCCTAAATAACCTGAAGTTATTCCTGCCAATAAGACCAAAAGATATAAAGAAGAATGTAAAAGAAAAGATACATTTTTAGACAAAGTTGTTAAAGCCTGTCATGTGAAGAGACTTTTACCAAATATATTTCTATATTACACTTTTTTCCAAACTGAAGTTGCTGCTACAGTTCACTTTTGCCTGTGCGATTAATGCAGCTGCTCAGTTGTCACAGACTTGAGCACATCTCAGGTTCACTGAATGAAACTGCACCCTCACATCTGGCTGTAGCCACACTTTCTACACTTACAGCCTAGTGCCTGGAGAGGAATAACTAAGATCATGCACTAGGACAGAGGGGAAAAATCACGGCCTACGTGTGTCACTGGAAGTCTGAATCTGTCAAATGATCAAAATCAAGTGACTGAATGTGTGTGGGGAACAGTGGTAAGAAGACACGGGTAGAGTAGCCAAAATTTATACTCAAGTAAGAGAAAAATTAGGCCCTACTGCGCATGCATTATGCAGAAAGAGCTGCTCTCCGTCTGGTTACATGGGGAAACTTCTTTGAATAAAACAACAAAATGCAACGAGAGCTAACTGTTTGGATCAGGTCTGAACCGGTCTGACAGACGACTGCCTCCTGAAGCTTGAGACAGTGTTTTCATACCGTTTTTTCACCTGAATGTAACTTTTAAGGGTCAAATTTCACTCACAAATGTTGATTTAGCAACATAACGTTTGTTTTCGCACAGTGATAAACTCTTGCTTTTTCGACTTGTTTCCACTGTTTGTGTCTATGAGCGGCGGCTCTTCCTGAAAGCAGGGTGCGCACGCCACGCACGCTATAGACGTCTATAGAGGGATTTTTTGTTTATCAACACGGGCGATGTGCGCGGGTTGAGGATTTCAACAGCATATCGGCCAAGATTGTTTTGATTGTTTCCATTGTGTAATTTCCTTTGCAGCCAGTAGCTGGAGCTCTACATCAAATCCTGAGGTGGGAAACACACCAGGAACTTTTTTTAACTGATTCTAATGCATAGTGAATGTGTTCAGAAGCATATTTAAAGCATCACATTTTGTCCTATGGGATTTTAATTTAATGCTTTTAAAACACAAATTCTATGTAAATCCCCGTTTGGGCTTCAGTACAACTTTTGAGTCTCCCTATACTTTCCACATACATTTCTCGAGTCCGTCTATGTTCTGCGTGTACATTCGGAGCAGCAGGCCTTTCTGGTGGAGCATTCGGATGAAGTAGTGGATGTAGTTGGGCCGGTGGTTGCCTGGATACAGAGACTTGGCCAAAGAGAAAAAGGGCAGCGGGTCGTTGGAGAAGTAGTCGATGTTGAAGATGGATTCTGGGTACGGGATGTTGTACTTCTCCAGGTTGGCGTACAAACCTGTTCCCGGAGTTCTGGGAAAAGAACAAGGAATCAACAAGACTTTTCTCTGTTGTAGATGCCAGTTTGCTATTGAAAAAATTATGTAGTGCACTAAGATTAAAGTGCAGATCAACTCTAGACTACTATATTTTTGCAATTTAGTGCAAATGAGCAATTGTGCAACATTGCTGCTCTCTATTGTCAGCCTCTACTTTAACCTTTTTCATATGCTTTCAGTCAGTTTACTGGCGTTTGAAACATGTTTTGGGTGGAGTTTAGGGCTTCACGTTTAGCTCGTCCTATCACCCATCAGGCTATGAGATTTTGAATGTAGGGCTGTGCCATTAATCGAAAAATCGAGAGATCGAGATCGAATCGAATCGTCAATTATTTGGTGGTGGTTTTGAATCGAAATATCGAAAACCGAACTTTTGTCAATAAAAATGTGTAGTTTGGAGCAAAAGTCAATCTTAGAGACAGAATAAAGATATACAGCTTTAAAAAATATCATAAATGGGACATAATAAAAGTTTTAGTTTCGTTTATGTTCACGAATGGCATTTTTCATTTGTTTTTGAAAAGGTTAAGCTAAATCGAATCGGAAATCGAGATCGAGCGATATGAGAAAAAAAAAATCGTGATTATATTTTTTCCCAGATCGCCCAGCCCTATTTGAATGCGTGGTTTGTTTTTGAGCAGATGTATTTTGTCTATCAGGCAGTTTGTGGAGCCTTTTAGACCTTTCTTCGATTTGTTGGCAAAGTGAAACAAACTTGTTCCAGTGTTCCAAGTTTTCATTCTTATTTGTAAAAGTATGTTTTTACTTTTACAAATAAGAATTTTTTATAGCAGCCTCGACTGGGAGACTTCTAGAGATGAGACACAGCTAACCAGCTGCATGGTCCTGACACAACAAGGTGCTTTATTGTCATGGACATCTACAGGTGCTGTTTGTTTGTTGCTGCCCTGGATTAGCAGTCTACCCTTGGAGCAATCTTTCTTTTATTCAAAACAGTTATCCCATGACATAGTTAGCATACCCTTCTTAATTTAACCAATCAACATCACCTAAGCCTAATTCTAACCCTGACCTTACTCAACATTTTTAATGTTTTGCTAGTTTAGTCATTAGGGCTGTGACAACTGACAAAATTAAAATCTCAATGTTTTTTGGCATGTCTCGATGACGATATAAGATGATATCAATCCAACAGAAATGTGTTAAAACGTTTATTGAGAATTTAGTTAACGCCAATAGGTTTTATTCACTGACCGATTCACTTTTTTATTACAATGAATTTTAGTTGCTTGATCCAAATCTTCTTTAAATATGATTAGCCTTCAGTATATGATGTTGTGATGTCATGTGAACGCAATCTCTTGCCAGACAAATGTAAAATCAGTGACAAAACTGCAAAAATATGACTTTTGTGCCCTAAGTTGAAAGTTTACACCATCACTGATTCAAATTTTTACTTAGCTTTGTTTGTAGTGATTTTCTATGCTTGATTTGTAGAAAAACATACTTAAAAATTCCTGTAGAGGTCTGGGAACAGCACAAGAGGGCTGGATTGTCACTGTTGGTGTGAGTCCGCTGTAGTTTCTCACCTGAAGTCTGGTATTCCACTGGCCGTGCTGATTCCTGCTCCTGCCACAACAACGATGTTCTTACAGCGGCCCAGCTTTATTAATCGAACCACAGCCTCCAGACCGCTCTGTGACACCGGCTTCTGATTGGACGGAGGTCATGTGACGGTTCACCACTGTCTGGCTTAATAAGTCTAAAAGGGAAAAAAGAATGAGAGAAATAGCACTTTCATAAAACTTAAAGCAATTTTGAACACTGTGTCAATTTAGTTTATCTCCAGCAGAAGTTTAGTTTGAAATGTGTTTGTGGGAGGAGTTTTGAGGTTAACTTCACGGCAAAGAATCATGTTGAATAAAACTACAATTGATGTTTAAACAAGATAATAATGCTTTAATAAATGCTTGGTTACCGTTCCAGTCCGGTGACGCTCATTTGGCTCAGGTCTTGAACCAGACCAGAGTCACTTTGTTCTTTCGCTGTTTTCCGTAGGTTTTGTTTTGTTCCTCTGCGTCGCCACCCGGAGGCAGCACTGAGCCTGTTCTGAGAGCTGCGAGTCGGACGAGTTTTTATCACCGACGACCTTCGACCTGTGCATCACAACAGCTGGGGAAAAAAAAATGAATAAACTGGTTAATCCTGTATTTTACTTGTTTTACAATGATCTGCAGGTGGTTTTTGAGAAGAGTTCAGACTGTGGCTCCTGGCTCAAAAACATAATTGTAAATCAATAAATACTAGGGCAGGGCAATATGGCCTAAAATGTAAAAAAAAAAGTCTAAAAAAGAACATTTGTGGTAACTATATAGTTGATGATATACCTATAGCGTTTATAATTGTTATACGTAATTATTTAGTTTCAGGCTGTTTTAGTTACAGTGTAAGATCCCCTTTCAAACGCCATGGTTTTCTTCTTTCATTGTTTGTGTTTTAGCCTCTGCAGAGTCTCCGCTGTCTGGACACAAATAACCTATGTCCAAGGTTTTAGAGAGATTCGATGAAAATTGCCAGAGTTGCCAAGTTCGCATCTTCATAGGAACTTTGGGCTTCTTTATTTGAAAGTCTCTTATGAATTTTGACAGTCAAGGAAGTTTTTCAAGTTTGAGCCATGAAAATATTCCCACTAATGACTGAAATATGAAGCACAAAATGTGTTTTAAAGTCTTTATTAATGATGGTTTGTATTGGCTTTTTTCGAAGGTGTGTCGCTCATTAATCTTTGAAAATCTGGCAACACTGGGAAGTAGTCACATTTCTGTTTGCCTCGGTTGCAAATGAGTTGTGGTGTAAGTATACATATTCTAAAATTCAACTTTTCCACATGAATATCGCGATATATGATATACAATATGATATTGCCCAGACCTTAATAAAACATTTAGAATAGTAGTGAAGCAATATCAATGTAATAGAATGGCCCTAGCAAAGTGAAGTGTAAAATAAAGAAAGAAAAGTCTTTACAATTGGGTGCGAGGTAATATGTGAATAAGTTTACAAATATTGATAATATAAGCTCTGCTCTACAACTATTAATCATATTTATTGAAAAGGCTGACAAAACAGAATAAAAAATCAATACGAGAAAAAAAAAATCTTGATTATAATTTTTCACAGATTGCCCAGCTCTACCTTTAAATGATTTTCAAAACAATAATTTGTTATATAATAACAATAATATTATTTCTAGTTGACTTGTTATTGTTTTTCATGTCTATGTTTCCTCAAAATATATTGTAATGTCTAGCCAAGATTTGTTGATTCCTATGTGTCTTTCTTTTGTGAGGTAAACTACTAAGCAGATAATTTATTTTCTTTCACGGGCTTAAACGGCGCATTTAAAAAGTTGTTACACTGAAATCAGCGTCTTTAGGTCGCTGAGCCTCACTCGGTTTAAAAGTGTCAACAGTGGAACAAAAGCTAATGGCTGCAATATATTTAACCCTGTTTAGAGCGCGCAGCTATGCTAATACAGCTCACAGCTGTGGCAGCCTTTACTGTTCACAGAGAGGAGAAGAGAGACGAGAGAGCAGAGAGGGAGAGAGAGAGACAGAGAATGAGAGAGCGAGGGCCCAGAGAGAGAGATGGTGAGAGANAAGTAGTCACATTTCTGTTTGCCTCGGTTGCAAATGAGTTGTGGTGTAAGTATACATATTCTAAAATTCAACTTTTCCACATGAATATCGCGATATATGATATACAATATTGATATTGCCCAGACCTTAATAAAACATTTAGAATAGTAGTGAAGCAATATCAATGTAATAGAATGGCCCTAGCAAAGTGAAGTGTAAAATAAAGAAAGAAAAGTCTTTACAATTGGGTGCGAGGTAATATGTGAATAAGTTTACAAATATTGATAATATAAGCTCTGCTCTACAACTATTAATCATATTTATTGAAAGGCTGACAAAACAGAATAAAAAAGAATCAAATACGAGAAAAAAAAAATCTTGATTATAATTTTTCACAGATTG
Organism: Mugilogobius chulae; assembly: GCA_038363315.1. Lineage (NCBI taxonomy): Eukaryota > Metazoa > Chordata > Actinopteri > Gobiiformes > Gobiidae > Mugilogobius > Mugilogobius chulae. The sequence continues at coordinate 66,881 of JBBPFD010000054.1, forward strand.
CCCAGCTACCTTTAAATGATTTCAAAACAATAATTTGTTATATAATAACAATAATATTATTTCTAGTTGACTTGTTATTGTTTTCATGTCTATGTTTCCTCAAAATATATTGTAATGTCTAGCCAAGATTTGTTGATTCCTATGTGTCTTTCTTTTGTGAGGTAAACTACTAAGCAGATAATTTATTTCTTTCATGGGCTTAAACGGCGCATTTAAAAAGTTGTTACACTGAAATCAGCGTCTTTAGGTCGCTGAGCCTCACTCGGTTTAAAAGTGTCAACAGTGGAACAAAAGCTAATGGCTGCAATATATTTGTTTAGAGCGCGCAGCTATGCTAATACAGCTCACAGCTGTGGCAGCCTTTACTGTTCACAGAGAGAATGAGACCTGAGAGAGAGAGAGACAGAGAGACAGAGAGAGAGAAAGAGAGAGAGAGAGAGAGAGAGAGAGAGCGAAGGGGCCCAGAGGAAAGAAAGAGAGAGAGGCCCTGGATCCACAAAGAGACTGAGACAGACAGAGGTGAAAAGAGCTGTACATCCAGAGTGTGTCAACAAACACAGCTGTGAGTGAAAAGAGACTACTGCCCCCTGATGGACCCCTGAGAGAGAGAGAGAGAGAGAGGGAAAGAAGAGAGAGGGAGGGGGAAGAGAGAGGGAGGGAAAGAGAGGGGGGGCAGAGAGAGAGGGAAAGAAGAAGTAGAGAGAGAGAGAGAAAGAAGGATAAGAGAGAGAGAAAAAGAAGTAAGAGAGAGAGAAAAGGAGGAAGTAAATGAGAGAGGGAGGCGAGAGAGAAGAAGTGAGAGAGAGAGAGAGGGAAGTGAGAGAGAGAGAAAAAAGCAAGAGAGAGAAGTGAGAGACAATGAAGCGAGAGAAGAAAGAAGAAGGAAGTGAGAGAGAGAGGAAGTGAAGAGAGAGAGGAAGTGAAAGAGAGAGAGGAAGTGAGAGACAAAAGTGAGAGAGAAGAAGTGAGAAGAGGGTAGCGAGAGAAGGAAGCAAAAGAGAAAGAGGAAAGCAAGAGAGAGGTGGAGAGAGTAGGAGGCGAAAGAGGACAAAGCGAGAGAGAGAGAGAGAGAGAGAGAGAGAGAGAGAGAGAGGAGAGAGAGAGGAAAGTGAGAAGAGAGAGTGAGTATGTCCCTTGATGGACCCTAAACAGAGAGAGAATGGGAAGGGGTGGAGAGGGGGGTTAGAGAGAGTGAGAGAGAGAACAGAAAGAGAGGCTTCCCCTAATGTACCCTCAGAGAGATAGAGAACAGAGAAGAGAGAGAAGAAAGAGAGAACAGACCCAGAGAGAGAAAAAGATAGAGGAGGAGAGAGAGAGGCAGAAAATGAGAGAGAATGAGACAAGGAAAGGAGAGAGAGAGAGAGAGAGAGATAGAGGGGTAGAGTGGAAGGAGAACAGAAAGAGAGAGAAAGAGCCAGCACAGAGAAATGATGCTGCTGAGGTCAGATTCAATAAGGAGAAGATGAGCTTTGGGGAGGAAGAGGGGGGAGTAAATGTGGCTTCTTGAGGAATGAGAGCGACTGATCAGCGAGGCCCCAGGACAGAGAACACAAAAGAAGTACAGCCATAAACAAGAAAGATTCAGAGGCTCCGCAGACAGAAGTTTAACTGATCCGGCAGAAAAAAAACATCAATCTGCAGCGACAGGTCAGAGAAACAATCAGGATACACTCAAAACTCACACACACAAGTACCACTAACACTACTTTCATTTGTCCAAGAATGTTTCCTTAGTAGAAATGAGTTTTGGAGTAAAATCAAAACACTTCAACCTTTTAAACTTTATCCAGATGACAAGCATTTTCTACAGCTGACTTTGTTATTTCTATTTCACTGAGAGCAAATCCAGTCTGAAAGTAGGGCTGCAGCTAATGGTTTTGGTTAGTGATACACCGATCCGATACTTGGATCAAATATCGATGCAGATCTATGAGATTTTGTTGGATTGGTCCCAACGGTTCAGTCAGTATCATGGTTGTGTCCTTAATTGGATGGAATAAGACTTATTTACTGGCTGCTGTTGATCCAAAGCATCTCATGTTCAAATTGAATTCACACAAAGTTGTTAAGTTATTTGCACATTACGACCAAAGTTATTTTGCTTTGAGAAGAAAATAAAGCAGTTTCAGTCCTTACACTAGTACTGGGTGATATCTTGTATTGGGAGATATTTATGGCTAAAGTATCGGCACTGAAAAATTGGGATCGGGGCTTCTCTAATTTTGGTAATCAATGAATTTTCTGTCGATTAGTTCAGATCTCATAGGACTTGTGCTGTGGGGAATTTATTAAAAAAATCCAATAAGAAACTAAACAGATGCAGTTTGAGAACATGATAAAAAAAAATCTTAAGATCATTAAACCAAGAAAAACTGCTTTGTCAAAGGTTTTCAGGGCATGTCCCATCACAGAGGAGGCCCAACACCCAGGACACACTAGCAGACCTGGAGAAACTGTGGCCCGGGGGCCAGATGCAGCCCTCGGACTGTTTTAATCCGGCTTTTGATGTGTCTTGTCATGTGTCTTTGCTTGATATCATAATATTTATCATCATAAACGGTCAAAATAGTAGATTAAAAAGACAGTTTTATGACAGTTTAATGATAATCTATCACACCAATGACCACAGTCTGGCCCTATAAACTTTTCCAGGTTCCAGTATGGCCCTTGGGGAAAAATTATTTCCCGCCCCTGCACTAGAGGGACTAGGTCTCTAAACTGGGACACCTCTGCATCCTCCCAGAAGACATTGAGGATGTTTGTGTGAACAAGGAAGTCCATGCATCTCTGCTCATTCTGCTGCCTCAGCAACACAACCCCCGGATAAAGCACAAGAAAATTTATTTTGAGATTAATCAATTAACTTGTTGCAGTTCCATCTGAAAGTTTGACATTTTTATGTAATAAGGTTGTGTCATTAATCACATTGCAGTTATAATAATGATTCAAACTCAATAATGAAGATTATTAGTTTGTGCAACTACTAAATGCACCTTAGGAGGAAAATATGATTACTGTAATTTCTGCCCTATTGAGCGCACCTGAATAAAAGCCGCACCCACTAAATTTAAGTAAGAAAAAAGATAAAGTACATATATAGTCCGCACTTTTTAATAGTAAGTCTATGAGAATCTATCATTTTGCTGCATGCCTTATAAGCCGCATAGTTCAAAGCTCATGAAAAAAGTAGCGGCTTATAATGCAGAAATTACGGTAATCTTAGAGTTGCCCTTGTAAAAATAATTAAACATCTCACAAGTTTTCTTCAGTTTTGTGAAAAGTGACGCTCCCACGTTTTGTTCAGGGGCAGGTCCTGGTGAAAACTATTAAAAACAGCAGGAAAGCGAGGCCTGCGTTTTCTCTGGGATCGTCCCCAAAACACACTGCTGAGTACGGACAATAAATCAGCTAAACATTATTAAAACGTCCACACAGAGGGAGGACAAGACAGGTTATCTACTACAGATTATTATTAAGTGATATAATTAGCGATAATGCCCTGTTCTAAAATACCAGTTTTCACAAAAAGATGTCAGACAGAAAACCAAGTGATAATAATTTAGTTGCAATATGATTTTTATCGAAATTACAAGCACGTTTTGTCCGTTTCTGCTTCAAACCTGTCTTACAACAATCTGGATGATCTTTTGTTTGAGTAGAAAAGTAAAAGTGTGCCGCCGCAGATGATTTCTCAACGATAATTAAATCTGAGTATAAATGACAAAAGGCTTAAGGTGGATTGTCGGCCTCTTGTTTCCTCCAGACCATTCAATGGAGTCGCTCACTCTTCACTCTTCAGACCAGCGACAGACCAGACCACCAACAGTGAGTCCTCAGGGTGGTCCCAGCTCAAAATCTGAAAAGTGATTTAAGATATATTTAAGTTTTGGCTTGGTTTAGAAATTAAGTTTGACTTCATTATAAATCAAACTAAAAAGTCATCCAGTAATGATGTTGTATAGGCCTTTTTTTGCATATTATGTCCCCTTTAAGATAGAATTTTATAATCAGCTGCAATTATGAAAAATCTCTGTCATAATGTTGAGAATATTGTGCTATGTTATGGAGATTATTATTAAGAAAATTTCTGACAAGTGAAGCTGCAGCAGTGTATCCATTTATCCATTAAGTGTGTCCCAAAGTAGGTTTTCACTTTCTATTTACTGAAATGTGTAGTTTATTTTAGGGCTGCAACAAGTGAATCGATCAATCACAACTATTCAATTACTGAATTAATCGGCAACTAATTTATTAATCAAATAATCGTTAACTGGTCTTTATAGAGGGATTTTTTGTTTATCAACACACGCGATGCGCACACACCTGTCCTGTAGAAAGAGCTGCTGCACACAGACAAAAACACAGTGGAAACAAGCTGAAAAAGCTCTGTTGTCATCTAACTTCAACAGTTTATCACTGAGTGAAAACCAAAGTTCTGCTGCTAAATCAACATTTGTGAATTAAATTTGACCCTAAGACCCTTAAAAGTTACATTCAGGTGAAAAAACGGCAAGGAAAACGCTGTCTCAAGCTTAGAGCTGTGCAATATATCGAATTTTAGATAATATCGTGAATGTGGTTTTCAAGATATCCAAAATTTAATATCGAGTATATCGTCTGTAGTTAAAATTGCTGCAAAATGAACCCTGTAAGAATAGAAAATAAAGAAAATGATGCTAGTACTTTCAATTTAGGATATAAATGTAATAAGTCTGCACTTCTGTGATTTATTTTCAAACATTTCACATTGTTCACGTGACATCCCAGGATTTTCTAGACCAATAATACTTCACACAGATGTTTGCAGTACAAATAAATCTTGTTCAAAGTCAGTTTTTGTTGTTTTGTATTAATAATCGTCTGAATATCGTTATCGAGATATGCCCAAAAATATCGAGATATTCATTTTTGTCAATATCGCACAGCCCTACTCAAGCTTCAGGAGACAGACGTCTGTTAGACCGGTTCAGACCTGATCGAAACAGCTGCTCTCGTCCTGTTTTGTTGTTTAATTGAAAGAAGTTTCTCCATGTAACCAGATGGAGTAGGGCGGAAAGTGACTTTGACCGAAAACCCCTCTATATGTCTTTAAATGTTTTATGACTCCAAGGGCAGCAATGACACAGAAAATTTGCTGATTTTACTAGAAAAAGCACTATTTGTTACTAATAAACACAAACTTGTTTTAAATGTGACTAAAGTTGAGTGATTCTGAAAATTCTACAAATGAAATTTGCAAATAAAACTATATATATTATTTATGTGATTATTTCAAGTACATTTTTAATTGTTACATTGGTAAATCTTTTTCAAAGCAGTAAAAATCATAATTCAGTCAGTTACAAACTAATTTAATTATAAGCTTTGTCTTGATCTAAGTAATGCTAAAGTCTTGTAGTCTCACGACTCTAAACAACAAATTGATGAATTGAAAGAATAATCGCCCAACTAATCGATGAGCAAAATGATCGTTAGTTGCAGCCCTTGTTTATTATTTATTTATTAAGCCCCTTGAGATGTATCCTCTCTTTTTTGGAGGGGTTCTAGTTGCCTTTTCATCTCCAAAAAGTTACACAGTGCACTGAAACATCGCACAAATACAATTATCAAGTACTTAAGAATATACATCATGTTGCTCTACAATTTTCAAATTTTAAAAAATAGGGTAAATCAAATGGAAAATTCCAACAATTTCACCATTTTTTGCTCAGCTTAAATAAATATTCAAAGACGCTGCATTCTGGGTATTTGAGTCCTGCCTCCTCCTCGTGTTGAAGAGTCTTGGGGTAAGTTTAATGAGGGGCATTTAACTCCACACTTACAGCAGATCCGAGTGCTGCTGCCGCTGTAGTCGCCTTTGATCGGCGCCGCCCTGGACGCACGCCCGGTCGCCACGGAAACGCCTTCAAGAGTGTGGTCTTCGCCCACCTGCTCGCTAATGACACATCAGAGCGCGGACGGAGCGACTTTGTGAAGAAGACTCTATTGACCCGACGAGACAAGTGCCAATTTGTGTGTGTTTTTGTTTTGTTTTTTTTTTGTGTATCGTTTTTACCCAAAAGAAGGAAAAAGGGGGTCTGAGGACTGATGGATAAATAATGACGAGGGTTTTGTCAATGAAGCGTCAGCTAATGAATGTTTAAACTACACCTGCTGTAAAGACTAGGCCGCCTGCCACAAGAACTACAAGTACAATATCGACTTAAGGTTTTTAGACTAAACAATACTTTTTAAGGCCCTACATTGATCATATGTAATTTTCTTTGCCCTAGTGCAAACATTTTGTAGTTTTTATGGCAGATAAAAGTAATGATCTGTGTTTCATATTAGGAGCAAGAAAAGAGGCATAAAGTACAGTAGTTTTCAAGTGCCAAACTAATTTTATTTTGAGGTAAAATCTACAGATAGATGGATATATTGGGCAAATATTTTAATGTTTATTCATTTTAAACACAATGGCCACGTTTACATGATGTTTCTTAATTCCCACAAGTTCAAAACAGATACTATGATTGGTAAAAAGTGTCTATGCATAAATATATATATATATTAGTACATATTATGTACTAATATATTTGGTTTGCCTAGACCAGGCCTATTCAACTAAAGGTCCGGGTGCCAAAATCGGCCCTCCAAATATCTGATCCAGCCCTTAGTTCACTTTCTAAATAGTACAAAATATATAGTTTGTTTGTAGATTGAATTCAGGTTAATAAAAAAATAAAGTGGCTAATTTAAAATGTCATAAATGTATAAGTGCTTGAACTAGACAATAGCTATTTTGATTTTAATATATTTGAAGTGTCTGAAAACAAGATTTGCCAAATAAGATTGAGTGTAATTTTCTCGTTTCAGTCTCTGTTGCATTTTTTTTTCAAGCATTTATTCCAGTTTAAGATCACTTTTTACTTTAAACTTGATTTAGTCAGGTTCAGATTTGGTTATTACTAGCAGTAAAAATAGATTGTATCATTAGTTATTATTACTATAGTCCTATTATTACATCTAGTCCTCTGAATATTGGCACAACCTCGTGTCAAAAACAGTGACTTATTGTACAATCGACCCAGAAGCCTTGGATCAATCTGGCCCTCTGGAAAACACAGTTGAATAGCCCTGGCCTAAACTAATCAAACTACATTACCTGTGCTTTAAATATTTACTCACACATGTTTGCACCAAGCTTTAATATCATTATACCACCACTAGTTTAATGTTCAAACTGTTTTTAGACTATGGGACTCATATATACTTCTCCATTTACAGGGAAAAACACTTAAACATAGAGTAAATAAGGCATGTGTTTATGCCAAAATGCTGTCTTACATGTTTGTAATTTGTAGGCGAGCTTATAATCAAAATTAATTCATGTACTTTGGAGAAAATGATCAAAACTGGACCAAAATATCTGCAGAGCTTATCAGACATCGATTTATTTGAACTTAACCAGTGTTTCCCAACTTTTCCTGTCATGATCTCACACAAGGAGTACCCTCTATGTCAGTCCTTACCAACTTTTTTCGAGTCACGGCACACTTAATTATTTTTTCTGCGGCACGCACCTATTGAAATTAAGCTGTTTTGGGAACATCATGATTTTTTAATGCATAAATGGTGATTGGTTTTGCTTTTTTCTTGCTGTAAATAACTTCAAAATTGTAAATCAAAATATTAACGCAGATTAACCTTATTTTATAGATTAAATACTGAAAACTGGCATATTTTTCAAGGCACTCCTGGCAGCAACTCAAGGCACACTCGTGTTCCCTGGCACATTGGTTGAAAAACACTGCCTTATGTCATGTATTTTTAGAAGAATTTTATCATAACTCATATATTTTCATGTATAACCCTTGCATTTTATTGTTTTAATGCATTTCAAGTCAAACAGTTGCCTCTTAACATGTAATATGTGTTGCAAATAACACTTTTCACACTACAATCCTTGCATTTCTACCTTTCTTTTAAGGATAATTTATTAGCTGTATTAACTTTTAAAAACATAACAATTTGCTGAATTTTAACATGAATTTAAATATGAATAAATTGTAATAACACTATTAAAATGGCATTAAAATTATTACTTCAATTAGTACTTTCCACATGTAGTTTTACATTTACTCAAGCTAAATTTAGTCAACAGAACTTGTACACTTTCGACATGTAAATTGGATTTTTACTTGTTTACAAAATCTTCAGTCCAGTAATGTTGATTTGTGAGCAAAATTAAATTGCAATGTCCGCTGTTTATATTATTATAAATGTGTTTTTTTAAGAGTTGCAGTTCTTCTGTATAATTTAAATACTACAACATTATTTATGAATATGTTATGTTACAGCGCCACCAGCTGGACTACAACATTTACTGCAAAAACCAACCACAGGCTATTATTATTTTATTTTGGGAGACATATATAACCATTTACATCTGATTCCGATATGATTTTGGCAAGAAAAAACATGCAAATGTGACAAACTAAAGTGACAAAGCCAAAATGAAAAGGAAAAGACTTAAAATAACGTGATTAAACAGATTTCACTAGCTTGGATTCTGATTTGTTCTTGTTATTATCGCTTTTTCTGCCCGTGTAAATGAAAGGCACACTTGTAATAACTAAATACACAAAATATTGTATGCAGTATAGACTTTAGATGCAGTTTGTGTCATAATCTTACCTGTGTTTCTGCAGATATTTTGACAGAAGCGACGAACAAAAACACGACTCGGCACAAACGTTTGCACTAAAAGGCTTTTCTTCGGTGATTAAAACAACATTTGTGACTGAAAGTTCCCCGGGAGGAATACAATAAGTGAGACGTGAGTCGGTAAAGCTGCAAGATTGTTTGCGGAACTTGAAAAATCGTGGCAAGGCGGGAAATTGCGCTGAACGATCAATGCAGAGTAATAAAAGTTAGAGATGAGAGGGATTCTGTTGCCGTGGTGATTGCGGCGGCCATCTTGGGGCTGTAAGAAGAGCAAAGTTAGAATGATAATTATGAAAAAGGGCTGTAAAATCTATTGAAAGATAAATTTGGCATAAAGCATATAGTCTTTGCCTATGTATGAACTCTAATTTCTCATAATATAATATAATTTTATTTCTGAATTATGACCATTAGGTTATCCCGGCCTTCCTACAAACACTGCATTGGGTAGGCTATTCATTTTAATAGCACCTACTGCCCTGCCAAAGATAGTGTTTCTTCCTTTGAAAAGTTTGGTTTGATGTTATATAAGACGGACCTGGGCAAACTGCAGACCGGGGGCCAGATGTGTTACTTTTTGAATTAATTTTATTTGATTGGTTTAGCTGTGGAGCATGTGTCTTTGCTTGATACCCTAATATTTATTTATTTATATTCTAACCCCATTCTAAATAATAGATTAAAAAGCTTTTTTTACAAACAAACAATGTACTTTAAATAACAATATTTTGTCACACCAATGACCGAATTTCGGCCCTCCACCACTTGTCTGGGTTCGAATATGGCCCTCGGGGAAAAATAATTGCCCACCCTTGTTATAAGATGTTCCATAGCAGTTTAGCTTCTTTAAAAGGCATTAAAAGTAAACATTAATAAATAAAGGCTTTGTGATGGAAGGGAAATGATAAAACTCAAAAGTTGAAATCAAGTGTGGTTTATTTCACAATCGTCATCAAGAAGAGAAGTAGTAATCTGACAAAATGGATATAAAAGAATTTGAATTGCTGAAAACAAAGCCCAATGGGTGTGAGAATTGCTTAAACCTTTAGGCGCCAACAATTCTGTAAACCTTCTGTAAGGTCTTAAGACTTTCTCTTGGAGAATCTAAATTGATACTAGTTTCCTCAGGGCCCTCAAAAGCATGTCATATTTACTACTGAGATAAATTGTTCTTCTAAATGCAATCATTTGTAATATCGTAGAGCACCATCACTGCAATGAAATGTAAAAAAAAAAAAAAAAAAAAAAAAGAAGAATAAAGAGGTTAACAAATCTAACAGTTAGAGATTATAATAGTATAAGCAAGAGTTTTCAGATTTCAGTAAACAAATAGCCAAAAAGGTCAATAAATGTACATATTTACGAGGTTTTGTTTAGAATATTGTCAATAAATCACAATTTCTTAAACCAGCAACATTATAATGTGTCAAAAATGTGACTGGGATTTTCTGAATATATCTTTTAGACAATTTAGACAAGACTGGACCTTAAAACAGATTAGTTAAATGTCAAGAGTGGATTTAAAACACATTCATGTTGTCTTCATATTCTTTATGTGAGTGAGTGTGGTGGTGCCAACTCAATAGTTTTGATGCCAAAAACGCAAAACGCATAAATGTCTAGTTTTGTAATGAGATATGAGGCTTGCCAACACTAATTATGTATGGAATGCAGAAATTAATTTAATATTGAAAGTGATTACAAAAAAATAATAGCAGAATAATAATTAAAACACAAGATTATGTATTAGGGGCCCTACAACCAAGTTTGTACCCAGGGCCCAGAATTTGGTACTATGCCCTGACTAAGTAATCATATGGACACTACAGTTTGTAATTAATTGTTCTGTTAAACATCAATGAAATAACAATTTATTACAATCTATTATACTAACGGAATATTCCAGTGAGAACATGGCTGCTTGAACTGGATGTTTTTCAAGTTATATCTAGTGTTCTATCTACCTGTTGTGAACGGTCATGTAGTACATCATTTCCGCTCACTGTATTTATAAACTTTTTTTTTTTTTTTTTTTTTTTTTAAATGAAGATGTGAAGAATGCGCTTTTGTTTTCTAATAACGTGAATGAAAATAATATGTTGACAAAACAAATTATTCACTACAAAGCGGTGGTGCAAAATCACGTCTTCGCTCACGACTCATATATTACATTTAAGTCAGTGTTTTCATGTACTCTGCATTATTTAACCAGTGTTGTTCGACGTGACCCGTGAAGCACCCTAAACTATGAGCCACATAAAGGTAATGTAGAGTAAACCATGGAAAAGCACTGGGAGTTTTGCAGAGTTAAGGTAAGTTCATTTGAGAAATGTGTGGTCTTGCTATCATGAAATATTTTTTTTTTTAAATATTGATAGTAATAAAAACTTGAACAAAAATATCAAATATCAGCATTAGAAGCATAGAGTTCGTTCTACCTTTAATTATTAAGAGTAGCTTTCTAGCAGCTTACATTTACTCTCTACTTTTATTTGAGTAAAAATTTCAGCTTCTCTTCTCCATGTGAGTATTCTTAAAAGACAAAATGCATGCTGAAAATACTTTACATTTGATTTCTTCGTGCACAGTTATTCAAGGTGCACTGTGTAACATTTTGACCAAACATAGACTTGAAGAAAAGCATGTTTTGTCATTTAGATTTCTTTGTTGAACTAAATAAATCATAAAAATTTCAGTTTTTAGTTTGAGAAGGCTTGCATGCATGACCACAGAATGGACTATTATTTGGCCGAGAGGTGGGCCTCTTCCTGTTTATTTCCATGGAAAAGCTGCTTTTTTGTAGTTGTACTTTTTCACATTACAGCTTAAAGCGTATTATTCTTCTGTCAGAATGTCCCAAATTATGCCTTTGCTATTTCTACTGAACTTTTACTTGACTTTTCACCTCCAGAAAGCTACACAGTGCACCTTTAAGATATAGTTTAGTTTTTCTTGCATTTTTGAGTCTATTCTCTGAAAAGACAGCATCGTGTTGGGTTTTCCCTAAAGGGGCACTGTGTAAGATTGAGAGGAATTTTAATTATCACATATAGTCCACAAACATTTAAATTATATTTATTCTTTACAACAGGGGTCCCCAACCAACGGTCCGGGGCCCAAAACCGGTCCGCGGGCCATTGGCTACTGGGCCCCAGAGGATTCTTGAATATTAATTTTATTTTATTTTAGGGTCTATCACTACTTCCTTGTGCTTTATTATGACAAAATAGTGCCACTTAATCCTATAAACAGCAAATTCAAGCAATAAGAGACCTAAAAGTGTACACATTAACTATTTGTTTGGATTTTAAACTGTTGTTATCGGCGCTACACAACCTCGACCGGTCCCTGGAAAAGAAATTTGTGACTTTACCGGTCCTTACAAGAAAAAAGGTTGGGGACCGCTGCTTTACAACATGAATACTTAAAGGAACCGTATGTAAGATTTTGATGTCAGATTTCATAAACATGACCTATATGTGCCCAAAGGTACAGGTCAACATGTCCAAATATACTATTATTTTTTCTGAAAGTCAATGTAATTCTGAGTTATTCTTAATTAAAAAAGCAATAGACATGATGTCCCTTTGTTGATGTTTACATTTATTATCCAATCAGAAAGCAGAATAAGCTCACATGACTCTCTCATTTGGGTTGCCAGTTTGGTTTCTTAGAAGCTGAAGTTAATTTTGAATCAGTAATCAGTAGCTTCCTAACCTCAATGTATGAGCCATTTCACAATCTGGCAACCCATGTTCATTTGTGATTGTTATACCTTTCTAAAACCACTAGTTGTGCATCTTACATACGGTTCCTTTAAGAGAGCACTTTTAACCAATCCACATCAATTGTGATACATTTAGACGTATTTGAAATGTTTTATTACGGGCCGGAATGTGGATCATTGACGCTAGATGTCAGCATGCTAAATAGGCAAAATGCATGTGAAAGGCTCCCTCTGGTGTTCAAAAGTGGAAATCACTTTGTTTGTTTGTTTTTCTTACACAGTGCCCCTTTAATTCATTTTGGATCAAGTTCAAATAAAAAAATCAGATGTTACATCCAGAAAATCACTCTTACTGGAGCACTTGTTTGCCCGAATTCTTTTTTACTCTTGCTTGAGTAATGTAAATACTGAATCTTGTTCTCAGCTAAAAAACTCTCCATGAAACATCTCTACGCTGCACTGTACACTTCAAAAGCCTGTATTTTAGCCTGCCTACTTGTCCTCCTCGTACATGTCCGTATGTCTGCCTCTATTCTGAGCCGACCACATAATAACAGACCTTCTACATATTAAAACATCTCCTCCCAGTCACTCCCATCTGACTGACCAATATAACCCTCGACAAACAGGCACCACACTTTCCCAACCAGGCAGGCAGACTTTGGCACATCTTTTGCTTAATATTCTTTTGTTTTTATCTTCGTTTTGAAAGAGCAGAACCATGGACAACCACTCGTACAACTTCCCGTCCGACTGCACCCCGCTGACCAACTGTAAGTCCGGCAGAAAAACAGGCCAGACTGTGATAAACATGCACGGAGCTGCTGGAGGGAAGAAAGCTCCGCGAGATTATCTGATCTGGTCCCTGTGCAACACTCTGTATGTGAACTTCTGCTGCCTCGGCTTCATGGCTCTCATCTACTCCATCAAGGTAAAAGTCACAGCAAGATATCATCATTTTAATCAGAGTTATTGGATTATAATATGGGATGTAAGCAGCTAAGTCTGATCTAAGATTATGATCGTGCATTAATGGTTAGTTTGCTTCACTGTGTGGGGTCGCTTCTCCACAGATCTGGTGAGTGACTTGGCTTGGCAGTATCACTTTCAGCTGTTTCAGGCCTTACAGTGGAACATTACAGGCAAAGCAAAAACACTCCATAGAGACAAAATAGTGCACCATTGAACTCTAAATAAGACTGAAAGTTATATTTTCACATCCTAGCCTTTATTCTGTAGACTTATTATTCTGACTTTTGTGGCTCCTCTCGTTAGCGCTGCAGCAGTGGATTGTGGGACCTGTAGTTTAAATTGTTGGGTACTTTTATCAAGGGGCCACTGTTAATAATAATCAGAAATCATCTCGTGGGTCACATTTGGGTCCGGCCAGTTTGACACACTTGGTCTAGTCTGATTTACAAGTATATAAAGACACATTTCTGAGATTTTGTGGTTCATTCCCATTTGATGCAATACTTAAACATCAGTCATAATGTTTGAAGTCACATTTATGATGCACTGGTAAATATGTCTGAATATGATTATTGAAATAAAGCAGTGAAATTTTGATTTTAGATCGTATCGCCCACTTTAAGAATATAAGGTTAAGTTACACTTTATTGTTCCTGTAAGGAAACTTGTCCTCTCCATTTAACCCATCCTTCAATGTCTCCTCAGACCTGAAGGATGGGTCCTTCAAAGGAGCATGAAAGTAAAATATACAGTGGGAGCAGTGAGCGCCGCAGCGCTCAAGCATTCATCTCCAGATCTGTTAGGTTTGGTCAGGACTGTAGCTGGAGGATATTACCCCATGCATGTTTTGATTGGTGGGGAACCGGAGTGCCTGGAGGAAACTCAGCCCAGGCACGACGAGAAGCATGCAAACTCCACACAGAAAGGCCTGCGACCTCCTGTTGTGAGGTGAAAGTACTACCCACTCTGCCACCATTTAGTTATTGAGATTTATGTTTATGCCCTTCTGATGATGCTCTTTTGTTTATTTCTTTAACCAGGCAGGTCAGTAAGTTGGTTCATGTAGATTTTTTTTCTTCTAATAATTACATTATATCTTGCCATAAAAATCTAAAGAATTATTTCACAAATGTAAAATCTTTCTGATTTTGATTGAGAGAATGCTGAACTGGAAAATGCTGAGAACACTTTTTAATTACAGCATTGCCCATTCTAAACTTTTCTGTTCTGAGTGTTGTCTCTGGCTCTGGGTTGCAGAGTGGTCCTGATCTAGAAGTGTTTGAGTTTGGCCTTGTTTGTTTCCTGATGAAGTCTGCTTTACTTCAAGATTTGGTTTCAATGCTAGTCCAGTTTTAAATTGAGTCAGTTTTTTTTTCCTGGCTGGTCCAGTCCTAGTCCATCCTGGTTCAGTCCCGGTCCAGTCCTGGTCCAGTCCTGGTTCACACCCAGTCACAGCTGAATCCCGGACTCTTTGCTCTGAGTTTAAATTACAGACAGTCGTTTGGTGCTTGAAGTTAAAAATGGTGTAATTGGTATCTTCAGTGGGCGAGGGCTCCTGTGTGACTGAGAAACGACAGAGTTTACAGATGGAAAAACCCATTTAAAAATACGCACACCTCAGAACAAAACCAGTTACTTCATAGTAGATTTTAATGTCTGGTTGTTTCACATTTACGTCTAATTCATGTTTGAGCTGATTTGGAGGAGTTCAGATGGAGTTTGTTTCCTTATTCGTAGTTTGATCACAATTCAGTTATGATGATTTGTGTTGGTCCAGTCAAAATGTTATTCTGTCGTTTTATAATGGTCATTCTGTTTGTCAGTGTTTGTCAATCTTGTCAGAGCTAGGTGACCTTTCAATTTTGAAAATACATATAATATGACGGCGGTTCAGCCAACACAAACAAATGAATCCTCAATTAGTTTTGAGTCACACATAGGGATTATAGTATTGGTAGAGAAGTATGTGAAACTTCAGTAGCCCAATATGGCAAGCAGTTTTTCCACCGGAAGAGTTAGATGTTGTCTACACGGGCGCACAGGGTGGCGCAGCGGTTAGCTCTCTGGCCGAAGCAAGAAGGTCCTGGGTTCGACTCCCGGGCCACCCGGGGCCTTTCGGAGTTTGCATGTTCTCCCCGTGTCTGCATAGGTTTCCTCCGGTTACTCCGGTTTCCTCCTACAACTAAAAACATGTCCATTGTACCCCCCTCCCCAGGACTACAGATGGAAATTAGCTGTAAGCTACAATCTGATACAAGCATCGCTGCCATTGTGCTTAATGTAATTGTACATTGTCCTTAATAAACATTACCTTACCTTACCTCTACTGTAGAGTTATTATCTATGACAAGTAACCAAAGGAAGGTATGGTCTAATTTGTCCACAAAAGGGAGCAGAGTTTTTGAGCAATTTTACATAATATAATACGTTCAATTTCATTGCAATTGTACAAAGTCCAGAAGTAGTGGGCTTAAAGCCAGAGCTACTGAACTTCTTAACGGTACATTGTTTAATATTTCTTGCTAAAATAGACTGTCCTAGAGGAGAGTCTCCTCCTGCTCCTCTTTTTTTAATTCCCAGTGTATTATGAAACTTATTTATATGAATTAAGAAAGCCCTAAACTAAGGTTTTAACTCTCCTGTTCATACTTTATATTTTTTCACACAGTGTCAATTTAAAGTCCAGTTCCAATATATAACTTATATATAACTTATATATAACTTAACTTAAAATGAATATCTAAGCTGAAGATATAAGAAATATGTTGTGGCTTGCACATTTCCTCATTTCACCGCTTTCCCCTCGCTCTTCTCTCTCTTCTTGCTCTCTTCACACACTGCGGCTGGATTATAATCTCTGACTGGGCAGAGACGTCTTCTTAATTTATCCGGATCTTAACCTGGTCTGGAGCAGGTTATGAGTTCACGACTTGTTACTACAGAGATCTGACTTGATAGAAATCGATCCTGTTTCAATTTGAACTTACCTCGCTAATCCCCAAATCTACCTTGTATGTAGTAGGCTCTAGAGTTGTACTTGAAAAGGTATTTGTTAGTAAAGTTTGTTGTCTGTGTGCAGGCGGTGACCAGAAGACCCAGGGGAACCTCCAGCTGGCTCAGGAGTGCGCGGACAAGGCAAGTGGTACAACATTCTGGCTGCGGGCTGGAACATGCTGATTCCTCTGCTCCTCATCGTCATCCTGGTGCTTCTCCTCATCCACCTGGGCTCCACGCAGGGATCTTCGACTTCTTCGGCGAGGACGGCTTCCAGAACTTTCTCAAACTCTTCAGCTGGTAGAGGCAGACAGAAAGAAGAGGTCTATGATGACAGTTAGAGAAGCAGTAAATTATGGTTTATGAAAGTGATGCTTTAAAATTGTGAAGTGGGAATTTTGATCAGATTTTTTTTCTCATAAATTAAATTGTTTTCCCCTGAGAAAATATTCTGTAAATGTAAATGTATCACAAATTTGTAAGATTGCGTCATATGAGTCTCTGTATGACTATTTGGGACAATAGCTGATGAATTGTGCAAATTTTTTGTCCTAAACTTGGTCAAGAGATGCGCTAGTGGCCAAAATATTCATATTTGTTGATATTATATACAAGTGCAAGAGTTCGATAGAGCAGGACAAGGACAGCGACAGTAGATTTAAATTAGTATTTCGTTTATCAGGTTCCCAAGTTTTAATAATGAAGTCGCACAGAAAACAAAACTGAATTTTATATTATATTTTATTGTTTCTAATGTGGTCATATATTTCTATAGATTTGTCATGTTGATTTTAAATTAAAAGTGAGTTGTACTGCATTACTAGCACAAAAGGTTAAAGCTAGTCTAACAGTGGATTGTTGACTAAGTTACCTTTAATTAAAATAGTGAGAGAGAAAGATATGACATGAATAGGCCTATATCATGAAACACATGAAAGTGAAATATTGTCTTTCTTGTGACATTTACAATGTTGTCCAATACAATGTGACAACAAAGTGTTCAAACATACAATTAACAAGAAAAGTCAAACTAGAATAGATTAAATTGGACGAATGGAGCCAGGCAGTCTGCTGAGTAACGCTGGAGAGAACATGATATATTTAATTAACTGTTGGAGCTTCATAAAATAGTGTTGTTTACACATTTGTGTTTTGAACTAACTATTTGTGGATGATACTGTGGCGTGCTTCTGCCTCATAACAAGAAGGTTTTGGGTTTGATTCCCATGTGGCCCTTTACCTTTCTACGTGGAGTTGTTGTGGAGCTGTTCTCTGTGTAGGATTTGCCCAGTTGCTGTAGTTTCTCCTGCCACTAAAAACAACCTTTCACCTCTCTCTAAAGACTGCTCTGGTTAAATTAAGGTCAAGAGAAATGTAAAAGAACAACTATTAACATATGTGGATGTCACATTTAATGTTAGCACAAAATGTTTTTTGAAACCATGTGCCATACTTGTTTAAAAGACCTTGAGTGCCTTTTTCCTATTTTAATTATGATTTTGTACTTATTTAGAACAGATTTGTTCCTTGTTAAGTCATCAGGGTTAATTGCAGATCGGTAAAAAGAAGTGCTGGTACTCTAATATTTATTTAGAGTCTGGTCCTGTTAAAATCCTGGGGTGATCGTGCTGGGCGCTCAGAGAAATGACAGAAATACTCAAATGAGGCATTTTTAGAAGTGATGGAACTGAGTACTGGGTGCATCCCATTTAAAGCATTGATTCAATTCAGTATTGACACTTTTGCAAAGCAATGTTTGTCATTTTGAAATTAGTATATTCTACAAAACCTGTAGGAGCATTTTTAATCATAATGAAACAAATCCCAAATTACGTTAGAGTGGTGGCTTGTTGTGCACCAGCTCAGAGGACACAGCTCTGGGAAACTTTTATTAAAAGCCTCAGCTAATCATCAGTCGAAGTTTGTTTCATTAAAACCTGTCATTGCTAAAAAGTTAAAAGACCCATATACTGTAGCTCTTATTTATTATATTTATGTTTTCATGTAGAACAAGAACAAGAACAAGCATAACAATGTGACCATTAGCTGCTCAACTGTGATTACAGACAGAGATTATTCAAGAACTAAGAATAAACAATTTCTTTTCACTTGTACAGCAGTCTGTCTTCCAATTGTTGTTAGCTTAGGAAATGAATCCCAACACTGACAACTTTTGGGATTCTCTGGACTACACATGCTACCTATATTCTTCTTCTTTCTGTTGGTTGAAGCCATTTTGAAGCTTTTCTGCTTCAGTGTCACAATGTTCATGCTTGAATAGATTTTATTCAATAACATTTCAGTTCACTTGTGTGTATCTCTCTTTTATTCTCCTATTATGTGTATTTGACTACCTACACTTTAAAAAGTTAATATGGATCCTTTCTTTCTTCTTCTTCTTTTTATACATAACATTTTTGACTTTTTTACTGTACACCTCTGTGCTCGAGGTAAATAAAACTTCATAATTATCTTTCAAATGTTTGCAGTTTTTCTGTTTTGCTACTGGACTACGTAAGGTTCAGTGAAACTCAAGGGATGGTGTTGTGCAGCTGTTTTGTGGGTTAAAAGGGAAGATCACGTTTTGGGCCGGGCTGACCGCTGCTCCAACTGTGTGTGAGCTGTTATTTATTGCATGTTCTATCTTTGCTACTGCTTTACAGTGGGATATTTTTATGTTTTTTGTTTTTACTGCTGTTTCAAATCAAAAGCTCAAGTCAAGTCCCAAGTCAAAGAGAGACAAGTCCAAGTCAAGTCCCAAGTCATACCACTTTGCCAAAGCCTGTTCCCGTCAGATCTCAGAAGCTAAGCATGGTGGACCTGGGCAGTACTTGGATGAGAGACTGCTGGGGGAACGTCAGGTGGAACAATGGACGAACTCGTCGTTGTGTCCTTAGATAAGACACTTCACTGACTTAGCTTAACTTCTGAGATCTGATCTGTTTAAGGCGCACATTTCAGTTGAGTTAATTTTTTCCTCCCCTTAACCTGCTTGGCCCATGAACAAGTGCTTGATGAATGAGGCCAGTAGATTATTTAAAGGTGCACTATTTAAGTTTCTGGAGATAAATAGTCAACACAATTTACTTGAATTAGAAAGTTAAAATCACACTTTGGGGTATTCTGAAGCAATCCATTTTGTGTTCGTGCAAGCCAGTTCAAGGTAAACACTGCAAAAAAAGGCCTTTCAAAAAATAAGAAATTTTGAGGTAAAAATGTCTCATTTCAAGTGAAATATTTTTACCAGTGCAGTAAGAAAATTTGACTAACCTACTTGTTTTGAGCAGAAAATGCTAGTTTCAAGAAAAGATTTTTCAGCGAATCTATTATTGATTCAAGCATTTATGTCTTAAAACATATAAAAATTTGCTTAAAATATGTTTTTATATCTAGATCAGGTAAATCAGGACAGAATAGCTTAAAACAAATCAAACAATCACAGTAAGACTTGGTCTTATCAGGTGAAAAAATCTTTAAATTAGTCTTTGAGGAATAATATGCTTAATTCAGCTCATTGTTTTCTTTTTTGCAGTGAAGATGCAGAGTTTTATTATTATTATTTTTGTGCAATAAAGAAATCGAAAAGGCAAAAACCTGCTTTAATGAAATCACAATGCACCTTTAAGACATGTTTTTTGTGTTAGAACGTATCAAGCCGTTCTGTCTAAGTCCATGTTTCCTGTTGGTGTCTGAGGCGTCTCTCAGGGTCAGACCTCCCACTCTCTCTCTCTCTCTCCCACTCTCTCTCTCTCTCTCTCTCTCTCTCGCTCTCTCTCTCTCTGTCTCTGTCTCTGTCTCTGTCTCTCTCTCTCTCTCTCTCTCTCTCCTCCCGCCCTGACATTACCTCCTCTGTTAAACTCCTGTCTTTATTTAAGCTCCAAAATCACAGCCTCCACAGCCTGACTTTCTATTTTGCTGCTGCTGTGGTCCGGAGGGAAACGCTTGCAGATGTTTCTGAATTACAGACTGAGAGAAGAGAGAAGGGAAGGGCATCTCTGCTCTTTAGGGAAGTTATATTTGAACAGAGCGGCTCATGTTCAGTCAGCGGGGGGGTGAATGATTATTATCTGTTGAAAAGATGCGCTTAACTACTCAACTTGTATGATTAAAAGGTCAGCTCACTTTAACAACCACAAAAACTTAAACTCTAGCAAATAGAGGAAACTTTAAACGTTGTGTCTTTGGGAAAGAAAACATATTTATCTTGCTACAGTATTTCACTGGTATATTAAAGTATTAAGTATTATAAAATTGTGTCATCTGGTTTCTAGATAGTCCAAGGAAGGATACCAGCTCAGGCCCTTCAAACAATTAAATTCGGTTCATGATGAGTCTTTTAAATAATTGGTTTTTTTTTTGTTTTGTTTCGTAAACCACCCAGACATGTCCAAATTAAACAATTAAATACTAGACAAAAATACTCTTCACAAATATTTTGTTGGAGTCCTGAGGTCCAATGGTCCTCAGGAATATATTCACAATGTCAAAATATTTATAATAACTATGATATCTAAGAAAATTCCAGCTAAAAAAAGAAAAAAATTCTATATTTTTTAATTCTCGCTTTGTGATTTTAATATTTAGCAGGTGATAACATCAGGCTAATAAAGTTTTTATGTCCAGATTTATATTTCTAAACATACAATGACTTAATGACAACAACCGTGCCAAATTTGAAAAAAATCTATTAAAACTTACCTGGGCAAACTGTGGTCCAGGGGACAGATGTGGCCCTCGGATGGTTTCAATGTGGCCCCTGACACATTTTTTAGAATAAGTGTTCTCTTCACATTTCTTTTATTTGATTAACTTTGATATAGATCATGTGTCATTGCTTGTTGTCCTATATTATCACATTAATTTGTCAAAACTGTAGATGAAAAACCCTATTACAAAAATGTGCTGTAATAATGATAATTTACCAATGACCGTGGTCCGGCCCTCCACTACTTGTTCCGGTTTGAATATGGCTGAACCACCCCTGTGTTAAAGGGTAAATCCTCATGGCATTTGGCACAGTTTGGCTCAGTTTGGGACACACTATGCCAAAGAGGTTATTTGTATTTTCAATAAAAATGTGTTGATTTTTTTTCACCCATGTTCATTATAATTGCAGGAGCCCTTATAATTGTTTCATCAGGTTTTACAGTTGTGCACATAATAAAAAGATGACGTCCTAACATAATATATACATAGGTATAAATATAGCCTTTTAAAAATTGAACATGTACATTTGTTCTCATTTGGTGGTTTGTTTTAGAGTTAGTCTTAGTAATGTCCGGTTCTAGAGTAGCTAAAAGTCCTAAGACTGTCCCAGGCCTGATCATCCAAAACATATGAACGGAGCAGCAAAAGAACAGAATAAAAAGCCAGTAATGATCAGGTAAAGTGACTTCAGAGTTGATTCACCTGGTGACACAGAGCTGCACATGAACCACACGAGTTAACACTGATTATTATAAAGTCTGCTGGAAAAACAGAATCACAGAACTATTTAAAAACAAGAACATCAAACTGTGCTCACTAAACACTAAACTAAGCTGTTTGTTTGTATTGTGAATTCAATACATGTCCTGTTTTGGTAATCTTCAAAACCATTTTGATGCTGCTGTTTTTTGTTTTGTTGGAGCTCACCTCCTCAGGCTGATGTCGCCCTCGTGTGGTCAGAATCTGTAAAATCAACCAAACCAATAGATCCTGATATAAAAATTATACTGAATTTATTCTCAAAGATTTTAAAGTTTAAACGATATTTCCAATCGTCATATTTTTTGTCATACATTCTACAATTATACATATATACATTTTCATTTTACACTGCACTTAATCAAATCAAATCAATTTATTTTGTATAGCCCAAAATCACAACAACAGTCGTCTCTGAGGACTTCCCAAGATTATTAATTTTAGCAAACATGAATAGTAGGATATAAAAATTCAACAATACATATTCAATGAAACAATATACTTTCAGTGAAACAATTAACTAATAATCTGAAAGCAGATTATTAGTAGAGCAAATGAATGATTGTCCAGAACATCCCCTGTCCTTAGACCCTCCTTCTCAGCAAGGAAAAACTCAAAAAAACCCTAAGAGAAAAAGAGAAACCTCGAGGAGAACCACAGTGAAGAAGGGATCCACTCCCATGGACGGACAGGCTGTAGATGTAACTAAGACTAAAGTTTAGAGTTTATGTTTGTGGAGCCAGAGTCCATTAACAGAGGGAAACGACTCGTCTAGCAGGACCAGGACAGGCCAATCCTGGAGAGGGAGGTGGGGCAAATATCCAGAAAGAGGGAGGAGTCCGGCATCAGTGGTCCGGCCCACGTCACTGGAACAGCAACATCATGCTTGTGTCTTTTAAAAAATAAACCAAAGACTGTGGATATTTAAATTTATATTTTTTCAAGTTTTAACCAGTGCAGCTAGAAGCTTCTTCTGCAACTTTAGTTTCTAAAACTCCTGTAGGTTTTGCAGGTCCTTCCTTCCTGCCGCTGTCAGACTGCACAATTTAAATGTACAGTATTATTTACCTCTATTTATTCATTCCTTACCACATAATTATTCAATGGATATTTTTTCTGTCCCTCTGCTGAAGTTGTTCATAATCATAATTGTAACTTTATCTATTTATCCTGTCATATTCTGCACTGAGCTCAGACACTTATTGTACATAAGAGTTTTATCACTACTATACCTCTATGTAAATATTTTATTTTTTAATTTTTTGCTAGGTCTATTCAATTCAATTTATTTGTATCACAACAGTGGTTATCTCAGAAGATTTCACATAATTGTTGATTTAGCAAAAAAAAAAAAAAAGTCAGATTTTAAATTATCATCTCGTTTGGCTGCATGCTTCTATTTCCCTGTTGTTCTTAAACGGTGCGTTGCAACACAAGAATTTCTTCGCTGTGGGACAAAGATATTCTTACATATTACTAAATAAATAAAAAATATATAGCATAACATTAGTCATATTGTAATATTTTGATTTTGTACATGATGTTTTCCTTTACAATAATGTTTTTTTTTACATACACAATTATGATCTAACAAGGGCAATTCTTTCACAAAAGGGCACATTCAGACACAGACAAGCGATGAAGGGCTGAACTGCAGACCAGGGTTTAAAAACTTTCATTGTGGCAAAACATAAACTTGTAACATTTCGAAATTATCATTAAGTTATTATAAAACGTAATATAAAACAAAAAAAAATACATTTTTACAATAAAAAAGTCACTGTTTTCAGAAGAATAAAGTCTAAGCCATAGAAAGTTTTAGTTTTCAAAATTAAACTTGAAATTTTACAAGATTAAAGTGTCAAAGCGAGAAAATGTCTTCAGAATAATTTTTCATTTTGTCTGTTTTCTCATAGAAAAGTCAAACATTTGCATAAAAACTACAATAAAAGTCAGACTTTATCGTTTTGATCTTTAGAACAATGCCCCACATGTTTGTACGTTATCATCATGAATAAAATTATAACTTTAGTCTTAGAAAAGTTCAAGTTTTATCTTGAAAAGTCACAACTTTTTTTGACTGTTTTCTTTTGTTTGTATGAGTTTATTATTCTAGATAAAGTATTACTTTTTTCACACATTTACAAAGATCTAAAACTGTGACTTCTCATAATGACATTGTGAGTTTAATCTCCAAATGTTACAAGTTTATTCTCGTTCTTACTTGCTCTTTGTCATACATTTCTGTTTGACAAATTGATTAAAACTGGTCGAGGGCCGCAGTTTTCACAGGTCTGATCTAATATATACATTTATTTTATAACTTTAAAAACATTCAGCAGCAACTAAAAAACACAGCACCACGTTCATCTCACCACCAGAGGTCACCAGACGTGACTTAAGAAAAACCAACAAATGTGACTTCTGTGTGTTGAAGAAAAACACGCTTCTGTCAGAGTTTATCTTCTCTACTTACGATTTAACCAACTTTACTGCGCGAAAAGCACCAGAATATGAACAATAATCTCAGTTTCTTCACTAAAACACACTTCAAATGCTAAAATAAACGAACTCTAGTAGTATTTCTGTACTTTTATTCTTCTTTTCTGTCATGTCAGTACAGTGAAGTGGAGGAGGAGGTTACATGATTGGACATAAGGGGCGTTTCAAAAAAAAAAAAAAAAAAAAAAAAAGTATGTAGTATGTTGCCTGTCTTGACCGGTTGACAGTGAAGACCCTGCAGCCCAAAAGCACAACATCTCTGCCCCAGTTTCCTCTTCGTCTGCTGCAGAAAAAACACCAGACCATCCGCCAACATGACCCGGTAAGTCTTAATTAATCTTAATGCACGTCAAGTTCATTAACGACGTGTGCAGAGAGCTTTTGCGTGACACCATGGACGTATTTGCACGTTTCTTGTCGATAAAAACAGGCGCAAAGCAGAAACAAGACTCAGAGTTGTATTGGCGTTGTTAGTTGAATATAATTGGTTAATACTTACTGGTTTATTAAGGCTGTCACTTATTATTATTAGTCTTTTAATTTGTTGACTTGTCACATGATGATTTCTTTGCACAGTGTAAACAGGTAAATTTTTAACCGTTAAACGTTTTAATTATGGTTGCAGAAGACTTATAGTTGGAGAATATTGACTAATGTGCATTGTTGATGCAAATCAGTAATAATGAATGCTTTTAAAAATATTTAAGAGGTGTCACTAGTAGAGCTGTAGTTCTTTAGCCGTTTAGTCGATTAATCGGTCGATGGAGTCTTGGTCGACCAAAATTTTCTTAGTCGACTAATTCTTTTATTTAGATTATAAGGAATTTGTCTTCAACAGTAACAGAATTATTGGTCTGATCTGCCTTTTTTATACAAACACACTGTTTCCTCTTAATTTTCTGTATAGTTTTTGCATGAACTACATAATATTATTAGTCTTTTTGAGCAAAGTTTCTTGCAGAGTTGTCACAATACTAAAATTTCAAACCTGATTTTGATACAAAGAAATAAACTTGATTCTCGATACCACAATGAGAATTAGAATGTTCTTTCAAGAAAGTCAGATTTTTATACAATGGACTGATATTTTCAACACAAAATCCAAGTTTATGATCAAACATTATAGATTCAAACCAGTTTTGATGAAACTCAACATTATTTTAAACTTTTCAGAATTTTTTTTTTTTTCAAATGTTTGTCGTGTTATCTGTATTTGTTCAAATGAGTATCTAATTTCAACACCAGTTTTAGCATCGATTTGCAATATTTTTTAACTCTACTTTTAGCTTCAGAGCCTTTGCCACGCCCCCTTTTTAGTCAATTAATGGGCCGATGGGACACTTATTATTCTTCTTTTAACTTGTCACGTAATTATTTTTTTGTGCAGTGAGAATATGTAAAACTTGGTAAAGTAAGTAAAAAAAACATGGCCATAGAAGGCTTATAGTGAATAATATCTATGACTAGTGCAGTGTTGATACAAAGCAACAATAATGATTTTTTTTAAACTCACTAACGATTAGTCTTGAACAAAAGTTTTTCATTGTAATGTTAGTCGTCTGTCTATTAACATAGTTGGTTAAAACTGACTGGTTTGTAGCACTGTCACTTAATTATTTTTTAAATTAGTTGATCAGTCATATGATTTTTTCTTTGCACATTTTGTATAATTTTCAATCAATACAAGTTTGAAATATGGTCGCAGAAGAGTTGGAGAGTATTTATGACTAGTGCATTATTGATACAAATCAGTAATAAGTAATGTTTTTTGGAGATTTTGTTTAGAGCTGAGTCGACTAAAACTTTGTAATGTTTGTACGTCTGTTACTTTTTATTATTATTTTGATTAGTCGACCTTGTCACATGATCATTTCTTTGCACAGTGAGATTATTTTAGTAAAAATTGAACTAATTAAATGTTGAAATATGGTTGTGGTTGGGCAGTAATCTAAAAATTGAGAGATCAAGTTGTGTCGAATCATCAATTATTTGTTTGGGTTTGACTCGAAAGATCAATAACCAATCCTTTGTTAATACAAACTTGTGGTTTGTCAAACTTTGGTACAGAAGATTGAAACTTAACTTATTATTGTTTTTTGACATTTTGTTTAGACTTGTCACTAATCGTGTTGGGAAAAAGTATTGAAAAAGTATTAAGTACACATTACTTTACAAATATACTTAGGGATTACTTTGTGTGTAATATTGAAAAAAACTAAATAATTATTGGCATTTATACATAATTACCGTAATTTCTGGCCTATAAGCCGCTACTTTTTTCTCAAGCTTTGAACACTGCGGCTTATACGGCAATGCAGCAAAATTATAGATTCTCATAGACTTACTATTAACAAGTGCGGCTTATATATGTAGTTTATCATTTTTCTTATTAAATCTAGTGGGTGCGGCTTATATTCAGGTGCGCTCAATAGGCCAGAAATTACAGTAAACAACATGAAGCTCTAATTACCTAAAGTCAACAGTAGAAGTGACTCTGGCCTTGTTCCAGCTGCTGATCTGAGTCTGAGCTGTTTGATCTGACAAAATGTTTGAGGATGTTTTAATACTTAAAGGTGTGGCGCCTTATTTCGACACAACAAGAACAATTTAGGCTTTAAATCTGACAGCTCAGAAACCCGTCAACACGTGTTTAATATTGACATGTATTCATTTTGGTTTTATTTATGACTTATAAACTTCTTTTTACAAACGACAAAGTGAAACTGTGGAGGACCACCCCAGCTCAGCCAATCAGAGCGCTGCATTCAGCTCTTTTTTATTCAGTTCAGACAGCACACAGTGGTCTCATTTTTTCTGTATGCAGCATTTAACTAATATTTTAGTGGAAAATGCAAAGTTTACTAAGTTACATCTAAAGCAGTTAGTTACCCAAGCTTTAAAGGATTTTGTTAGTAAGTGTAATTTACAAGTATTTTCACATTACCGCAGTTACACTATAGTTTCTCAAAATTGGGATCTAATTACAGTAACTAAGCTACAGTATCTTATAGAGCTGCGGTCGACTAAAGACACGTCCCATTGACAGAATAATCTACTAAAAGGATTGTGTGTGTGATAAAAACTCTGAAGCTAAAAGTTTCCTTTTCATCTGAGCATTTATTTGATTAAGTGTGCCCAGATATGCAGAAACAAGAAGAAACACTGTTTTTAAAAAAGCAGATCAAACCTAGAGAGATTATTTGTTTGTTGTCAGGTTGTTGTCTGTTGTCAGCTAGCTCAGAGTTTTTATTACACACAATCTTTTTACAGCAAGCAGGTCGCGGGTTCGATTCCCGCTCGGGCCGGGACCTTTCTGTGTGGAGTTTGCATGTTCCTCCCCGTGTCTGGGTGGTTTCCTCCGGGCACTCCGGTTTCCCCTCCAACCAGTAACAAGCAGGTTAGGGAACACTTGGTGGTAGTCGGAGGTTGTGATGTCAGGTGTTTAGGCGAATCACCTCTGCTCAGCTGCCCAGGGCAGTTTACTGTCACTGAGACACTGTGAAGGGCTTTGTGACTCTGTGTCAAATGCGCTATACCAGGGGTTCTCAAACTTTTTCAGACCAGGGACCCCTTATCGGCTCAAAAATCTTCCAAGGACCCCCTATCACTTTTCCCTCTGGTATCACATTAAAATTCGAAAATTAAAGCTAAGCTATACAAATTTGAATAAATAGTTAATTTCCTATGGTCATTTTGACTGGTTTACTTGTTTCCATTTAAAGCAATTTATCTTTTCAATCCAAAATTATATGTTTAGGATGGTAAATAAAAAAAAGAAATTGTTATAATGAAAAAATGTTTAAAAAAAAATGCATGTGTCAATCTGTGGTGTCAGAGCCATGTAAGAGTTTGAGAAATGAAGCAACGAAAAGACTTCAAAAAGATTTCTAAAACATACTAATCTTCTTTAAACTGTGCTGTGTAAGATTTCATCACTTTGCCTGTAGAATGTTGCACAGTATGGCTTTACACTTGTACGTCTCCATGGTGACAAAGAGAAGAAGAGAGAAATGATGCAGGTCGTTGTTGGAGCTTGTTGTGTTTATGTGTTTCTTGACTGAGCAGGTTTGTGCTTCTCATTACTTTCTCTTCAGAACATGATGTACTTTTCACTGACTCAACGTTTTCCCTCTCGTAAATAGTAAATTGTGTTTCAGCGCCAGAAAGTTTGTGAAGCAGGCGTCTAGGGCTGGGTGAGAAAATGATAACGATGAATCATTAGTGCGTTCTTTATTGACAGTTTAGCAGGGCTGGGCTGTAACGTTATAACAGGATTCTCCTCTTGTGCATCTGTTTGTTCAAAGACAGACTATTTCTTACAACCTAACTTTCTCCAAGCCTCAGAGTTGACAAGTTCACTTCTTGAAGCGACTTTGTGCGTCTTTTTAAAAGTCTTGTCCTGTTAGAATTTTGAAGGTTGCATTGTTTTGGGCTGCACTTTCAGGTCATACAAGAGTAGCAATTTTACATAATTGATTTACAGAAATATATTCATTTATGACAGCAAAAACAGATTTCATGTCTAAGTCGTCATTAAAGTTATACTGTTAAAATATGCCACATTTAACTGGCCATACCAGCTTCCCAAAGTCTGATCCTGTCAGATCTCAGAGTGGAGAATACTAGTCTCTGTGCAGTTGGCTTGTTTTTGTTCAAAATAGTACATCCTGTATATACAACCATTTCCTGCGTTCAATTCATTTCTATGAGGTTTTCACTACATCAGTTTAAAACGAATAAATCCTCTTTAGATCAGACAGTTGTGGTGAATGTTACAGAAAACATGTTAAGACTTTACATATCAGAGGAATATTTCACCAGAGGACTCTTGAGTATGTAAAAAGAGACATAATTGTGTCTAAATGCTAACGCTAACAGGAAGTGGTCGACTCGTATGTACAGAAGTTAGCTACTTTGAACGAACACAAGCCAACTGAAGTTCCATGCACAGAGCCTATTATTCCTTGGACTGCAATCCTTGTTTAATAAAACAACCAAGACTCAAAAGATTCAAATTAGAATAAGATTTACTTTGAATTCAAAGGGAAAGCACGCAACATTGCAAAAACATTTCTTTCCTGATCTAAACCCTACGTTGTCTCTATCTTGTTCTTGTCTCTTGGTTGGATATCTTCACGTTGCCATGTTCACTGCTGCATGTTCACAAAGAAACAAAGTTTCAAAATGTCTCTTTTATCTCCTTTTCCTCTTTTAGCACGTTCATTGATTGGGCCTCCAGTCTTAGGTTCTCGCCATTTTTAATTGTCATTTGTCTCTTCTCAAAACCATCCTCTGATGATCTCATCCCAGTGTAGACTTGGTGACCACAGTCTCAACTCGACTTGCAAAACCTAGAGCAAGATCAGCAGTCTGTTCTGTTCTGTGACAGTTCAACTGTAAACCAGTCCATTTGAATGTTGCCCTAGTTCTTTTACAAGTGCATTTAACATCACATCATTTAAACCATATGAATTATATGGATTATCAATACACCTAAACACTCATAGAAAATACTTTTTCTAACACTAAGCATGTTGAGTTTGGGCAGTACTTGGATGAGAGACTCTGGAGGAACCTCAGGAGCCACAGTGGGACCATCAGAGGAGAAAACAGTTGACTACTACCATACATTGACTAGTATGGATCTGGTGTGAGTGTGAATAGTTGGTTGTGATTGGAGGGCTGATGGCATAAAATGGCAGCCTTGCTTCTGTCAGTCTGCCCAGGACAGCTGTGGCTACAATAGTAACTTACCACTACCCAGCATGGGATGAATGAATGAATAATGCAGAATGTGAAGTGTCTTGAAAAGCGCTGTATAATCCAACCCTGCAAAAACTATATATCCAGACGTGCTTAAAATGACTTGAAATGAGAATTTAAGATTTAATTGCTTATGTAGTGAAGAATATGTCACTGATTTCAAAACATTTTTACTGGTTATAAAAGAATTTGGCTTAAAATAAGAACAACAAATTGCCAATGTACGTAGTTAGAACATTTTTCTTGACCCATGGTAAATAATTTGGCTCAACACTTTGAAACAAGGAAAATAAACTGTGTCTCTACAATAAATTAAGGTTAAATTAGTCAAAATGCTTGAAATTAGATTTAAGTCTTAGAATCAAGCAACTTAAGCTTGTCTTGAAATCATCACAGTGAATCAAGAACATAACATTATGTCCAAATTTCATGATTTGGTAAGAATCACAGATGTTTACTTCCTGGATTACACTGATGCTACTGACGCAGCGATTCTGTCACGTGAAAAAACACATTTTGGTGCAGTGTCAGCTTTTGACTGACGGTGCATCTGAATTGGTTAAAAATACCTCCTTCCTTCTCCTTCCTCATCAAAGACAACCAATGAGAAGGACGGAGAAGGAAAAAGAAGGAAGGAAGGATTTTTCACCATTCGGATACAACGAGAATGTCAGTGAGTGGTAGCTTTTTGCCTTATGTTCTCCTCAAACCTCAGCTTTCACACATTTAATAAAAATGTAGCTTTTCAACTAGGGCTGGGCGATTTAGCCAAAAATCCTAATTGCGATTTTTTCCAGGAAATATTGCGATTGCGATTTTTTTGCGATTTTCTCCCACACAAAAACATGAGCAAAAGTAACACAAAATCAACAGTTTATTATAGGAATTGTTACATTTTGCTAGAAATGTACTTGTGAAATGATTTTTGGCTAAATTAGATCCAGTGTTGGGTGTAACTTAGTTACTGTAATTACGTGTTTGAGTAACTAGTAGTGTAACTTAGTTACTGTGAAAAGACTTGTAATTAAATTACAGTTACTAACAAAATACTCTTACTCACTTTTAAGTAAAAAAAAAATCTACAAAAGTGACTTATTGGTGAGATAAAACAACAGAGACACAGATCTGCAGCTGGAACTTGCACAGAATCATTTTTAATATTGATTTATTACTGAATTTGAATCTAAGCAACTCTTTTGTTATTTGCCTTTGTTTAAATGCCAATGATACAATTTTAAATCCCATTTTGATCGATGTTTGCAATAATGCACACAAAGTAATCCAAAACTAAGTTGGGCAAAACTATGAGGCAATAACTATAGTTTAACTAATTACATTTTCAAAAAGTAAAAAGTAATGAGTAAATTACTTTTTCAATACATTACCCCCAACACTGATTTAGATCAACAAGATTAATTAACTCGTTTAATTGTGAAGGTGGATAAAACTATATAGGCTATAGCCTAACCAGCTCTGCTTTTACACACATGAACCAGTTATACTGAACTTGTGCAAATTCATTCACTGTTTATTTTATTTAAGTTCAAATAAGTGATATCTGTAACTTATATTTCATTCCAGAGCTACTCAGTGTAAAATATACTTTCATATCCTAACTAATGTGTTCCCCTTTAACTTTACGCACGTCTCTCGGCTGCTGCTGCTGCTGCTGCTGCTGCTGCTTCTCCTTCTCTCCGTCTCTGCCCCTCGCTCGCTCATCCCCCGCTCCACAGACAGGACAGAAGGCGGGACGATTACCTGTCCCTGTCCACGCAGAGAACCGGAGTGCTCCGTGTTTGGAATTAAATAGTTTATCCTTCGTTTGCAGCGCGTCACCGCGGACCACTTCATATTCGCAGCGCGGACTCGTAACGCGGTGGATTTCGAAGTCAGAGGCTCACGCACATACGCGCTAAAAGGCAAAGAGAGGCGATAGACATTCACCTGAAACAACTATTATGTCTATGTTTCGTGTCACTAACGAAGAGAGTTCGCGGGGAGAGTGGAGAAAAGAGAGAAAGAAGGCAGTACAGCACTGGCTCCAGGCTCACCTCGTTCACCGCCGCTTTAAGCCCAAATCCTTTGCTGTAGTTTTGACAAGAGCACAGTTTTTACACCGGAGAGCCTGGTATTGTCATTACATGTCGTTGATCTCATGAGCACACGAATTACAGTGAGAAAAGTGAAGCACAAGTCACAGAGGTGTCGGTGGAGCGTAACATGAAGCTGCAGACTGAGGCGCTGCAGTCACACGGCCGCACTCACACGCGGCGCTTCAATTACTTCCAAAACAAAACGCACGTGGCCAATAATCGCACGTCTCTGCGATTACATAATCGCGTCTTGTCATATCGCGATATAATCGCAAATGCGATTAATCGCCCAGCCCTATTTTCAACCTTGTAACGTCCCACTCAGCTCTCGCTACAAACCGGACATGCATGTTTTGAAACTCTTTACTTTTACACAGAAAACTTAGCCAAATTACCTTTTCTAACCCCAAATCTCATCCTATAGCCTGTAGCCTTACATATATTTGGGCAATAAATGTATTTGCCAACATGGCGACATGCGAGGGGGAATCATATGGGCTATGAGGTAGTTCCAAGAGGTAGGTCCGGACTGTGGAGGGAGGTGGGCGGTACGTGTCTGCAGCCAGACGTTCTTGAAGAGACATGCGAGTCCCTATTTGACTCTTTGGTGGCTGGTCAAAGAGTGATAAGCCTGCTTCACTTATCATTTGCAAAAACCCGCTCTAAAGCTGTACTAGAGGCCAAAAAATCTGAAAAACAGTTACTTGTCAATGGTTTTGGAAGCGAGAGATGCACTGTTCAAATTCACGTGGTAATATTGTTTTGAGATTTCTGAGAATTTATTGGTCCACTGTGTTATTTTCTGGTAGAGATCCTGTAAACTCCATTGCAATGCTACAGCAGACAAGACCGAGTGCAAATGTGCTCAAGTCTGTGAATAGACCAAGATCGGTCTCAAGTTCTAGAGATGCACTGATATCTGATATTGAGATCGGATATCAGTGCCGATCCAGAAAATTATGCTGGATCAGTTATCGGCTCCATGATATCGGTTCAGCCGATATCCTAGTTGTGCTTTTAATTGAGCATAATGAGAACGTTTCATAATGTTTGACATTTTATTGAGATTAAGTTGCTTAGTTGTGACTTGCACTATAAATAATAATAACACACAATATGATCACATTTTTATGCTTTGAAAAGGAAAAAAAGAGCAAGTCCTTACACTGGTATCGCTTGATATCAAGTAAGTATGGGGATCGGTATCGCAACTGAAAAAGCTGGATCAGTGCATCCCTAGTATTGATTACCAAAATAATCGTCAGTTGTTGCCCTCAAATTGTGTTTCTGTCAAAAACAATGATTATACACATTATCAAAACAAATTTGTGATTATCGATGACTAAAAGAGCCGACGATGCATAATGATCATCAATTAGTTGCATTCCAAGTTGTACTAATTTCGATTGTTTTTACTTTTAACAATAGCCACAAATGTCAAGTAAGTTTATTTGACTGGATCCTTTGTACGTCATGTTGTTTTGTTGTTCTAAGTCGCTCATTATAACACAGTCGGATAAAAGTGTGTGAGAGAGGTGTAATTATCACACACAAAGGCTGTAATTATCGATTGTGTAACAGAACGTCCTGAGCAAAGAACACAAGAATCCATGTGCCTGCTTTAACTTGACGCTTTTGGTTTCATCGACTCAGTTGTCGAGAACAGTGTGTGCGCTGAAAAAAAATCAGATTTAAACATATGTAGGGCTGCAACAAGTTAATCAATTAATCACAACTGATTGAAAAATCCACTAAACAAATATAGTAATTACAATAGTGGTTCATAAATGAGACAAAGCGTAGTTACATCAAAATGAAACATGTCTGGTCAAGTTAAAATGTAATGACACATATTCCCATGTTAAATAACTTAAAATCATTTCCCCCTAAGCACAGATCTTGTTAATGTAAATATTAGACAGCAGTGTCTTGTCTATGTCTAATAATGTCCAGTTTGTTCATTAAACTCCACGAAGTTTGTCTCTTGTTGTTGTCTATAGTAGATGAACTGTCTATTGTATCGACATGTCTCACTCCTAACAGCTGTGTAAAAAGCTTAAAACACATTGTGCTGAACACTTTGGAGGCTCAGAATGCATTAGGTAATTGAACAAAACATGTAGACTGATGTAAAAAGCTTGCAATTAATTATTTCTGCTTACATTTTTAAGGAAGCATGTAGCACCTTTAAAGTGAAGCTAAATCTTTTTTTTTTTAGATTTACTTCGCCCACAACTGAACTCCAAACAGGCTCGCAAAAGTGAGAGATGCCCAGAGGCCTTTTAAGGGCGTGAACAGACATTGATTGACAGCACAAAGACAGCGAGCTTGGCGAGTGATGTAAGATTTGTGTACAAGCGGTCCTCACGTGCTGTGACGTTTACAGCTGCTGAGGCTTTGCAGGTCTAGTTGTTTACTTGCACGTCAAAATTTCTTTTTGCAGACATATGTATGAAACCTTTCCTTTACATAAGCACAAGAGCTCATGAGTATTTGTCTAAAATTTGAAATAGGGCCGGGCCATTAATTGAAAATGGCCCGAGTTGTCAATTATTTGGTGGTGGTTTTTGAATCGAAAGATGGAAAATTAATAATTTGTCAGTAAAAATGTGTAGTTTGGAGCAAAAGTCAAACTGGCAGAAAATGGATATATAGTATATAATGTAACAAAAATGGGACATATTAAATGTTTTTGTTTCGTTTATGTTCATGAATGGCATTGTTCATTTGTTTTTGAAAAGGTTAAACAAAATCTAATAAAAAATCGAGATCAATCAATTATTTTTTTCCCATATCGCCCTGACCTTATTGCAAATGAGAAAAAGTTCACACCATCTGCTTATCCAGACTAGCCTAATGAATGATGATAACATATATAATATAATAAAGGAAACCACTTTTTGATTTCAACTCAAACATCTCCACAGCAGCGTTGTCAGATGGAGGAGTTTTTATATCCCACCTGGACGGCTCGTTTGTCGCGTCAACTTGATGTGACGCCGGCGTGAACTGTAAAAGCACTGACAGTGTTTGATCATCGTGGCAGCACATTCACTGCGTTTGCACACAAAATGGGCCAGTTTGCACAAATATGTCCAAAAAAGTGGTCTGGACACGCAGTTTGGTTGAGGACAAGTTTTTTGGGGGTTAACGGCTAAGTTTAGGCCTGAAGTTACAAAATGGGTAAGTTTAGATCTGAGCCTTGGAGTTGGTTAAAAGGAACCAAGGGGACATATGCGGTACCTCCCACTTTTCCTTAATTTTTAAATTTTGTTAGTTTTCTCATGAAATGTATCTTTTTACTTTCTATATATTTAGAAGAAAAAAAGTAGATGTAACCCAAAATTTGCTAACCTGGCTCATGCCAGATGGATCTGTGTTGAACTCCTATCTGAGTTCTCACTATATCCATCTGGGACTTGACTCACTGAAAGCGTTTGTGAAAAGGCGGGCCGTTAAGTGAAATACTTCGAGCTGATTGGGTGTGGGGTCTACCTTACAAGTACGCGTCACACATATGGCTCTTCTTTCAAAAAGAAATTACTCCGTATTCTGCTAAAACCGTCTTAACACCTCCAAAACACCGCTGGTTCGGACTCCCAAACCAATCGGGCGGCAGGAGACCAGATGGTTTATCTCATGTTTGTGAATTCACAAATATCGCGAGATAACCATCTGACTGGCCAGGTTAAAATTTGCTCAAACTTGTGTCATCTGGCCCCAGCTTGTGCCACTAGCTATAGAACTGTTTTATATTTACAAAAATAATACGTTTTAGGCGGAAATCATTTTCTGATTTTCTTTTGTACAGGTATAGTTCTTTTATAATTAGAGTCATAGACATTAGAAGGAAAACTGTAGAGCCTCAGTTTCACAAAGACCCCAGCCATTTGTTTGTGCTCCAAAGGGTTCAGTAATAAATTCAGTTTGAATTTTAGACAGTTTTTGTCAGGTGTTTTAGTGAAAAAATGCTCGTTTCTTATGGTTAAGATTAGGGTTGTGTTAGTATTCATGAATATTAAACACGTCTTTACATTCACCATAGAAATGAACTGGGACAGAAACGCGTGAAATACACATGGAAAAAGAGGAATTGCTTTCATATGACACACTGTTTCAAATTGCATGGTGATGACACTTATCTTTATCTGTGAGAACAGGCTGGTTTGACCCCATACACAGTTTGACAGTGAAGTTTCACTTTAAGTAATGCCAGTACAATACAAAAACTCTTTTAACTTGTAGTAAAAAAAGAAATGCATGTCGCCTAAATCAAGAAAGAATGTCTTGATCCAAAATTGAATATCGAGTATATCGTGCAGTAACAACATGCTGCAAAAGAGCTCCTTTACCAAAAAAAAAAGTGATGCTGTAAAAATAAGGCAAGTTTAATATAAACTATCAGACTTTGTGCATTAAGCAATTCAAACAAGAAAATGTGTTTTATAATGAGAGACTGCTGCTCTTTTGTGATAAATTTGACAAATATTAGTTTGATAATTAAACACACTTGAAAAAATTACCATCTTAAATGAGAAAACAAATGTATTTTACATTTTAGTAGATTTTTAATTGGTTTAAACCTGACAAGGTTGATGCATGTACTTTTTTGTCAAACACGCTCAAGTCACGTTAAACACTATCCGCGCGATCTTGCCCCCGCCGGTCTAATACTTTAGCGCAAAGAGTTCTCTGTGTTGGCCGCTATGAGCTCCAGTGAGCAGCTCCAGCTCGTGGCACTGCTGCTCTGCTTTGTCTGATGCCAGTTCAATCAGTGAACCTGCACAACATAACCGTGGAGCAGTGCAAGAAGTTCTCTGGAAATAAGAAATAATAATAATAATCATATTTTGCCATCAATTCTAATTTTGTCAGTTATGTAGTTAGAAAAAGCCACGTTAAATGCAGTTATTGAATTAGGCAATATATTTGTAAAATAAAATGGATTCACTTTTTAGTCAGACTTGGCTTCAATAAGTTTGTTCTATATGTTTTAACAATACAATGTTGTGTCGACCTAAACTTATAATAAAATGATCCGATGCTCGTGGTAAGACTTACCTGAGAATCTTGATCCGTGCGTGAAAAGTTTATGAAAAAGCAGCGGCGTGTCCTCGTTATAATCCTTTTGAATGAGACAACTGCCGGTAAGCAGGCTCCCGGTCCCGGTGTGATGCGAGCGGAGGGTCTTTCGTGTGTGACCGCGTCTGCAGCCCCTGTACAGACGAGCGCAGGGTTGTGTCCACCTCGGGTCGGTTCTCTGGATGCGCGCCGTGGTCCAGGTAAAGCACGGGGCTCTGGTCCAGACTGTGCCAAACGGTTCCGCGCTCTTCCTCGTGCTCACTCACAGTGGTCACCGCCGTAAAATTGACAGCCTCTGATCAGAAACGTCCAGCGGCCTGGTGCGCGTGGCCGCGACCCGCGCTGACCCAAAAAGCGCTGAAGGGGCCGGACCTCACCCAGCACCGTGCTCTCCTGGCTTTATCTCTCTGCTCTGTCGTGGGCAGAGCTGCATTCACACTTAACACTGTCTCATGTTCACTCTATAATCTAATTCTTTTTATATTAAGTCAACAGGCTTTATGTAAAAGAAAATACATTTTTTTAGACAAAGTTGTTAAAGTTTGTCATTTGAATAGACTTTTACCAAATACATTTCTATTATTACACTTTTTCCCAAACTGAAGCTGTTGTAGTAACTTTTGCTGTGATATTAATGCACTGCTCACGTGTCACAGACATGACACGTCTAGGCCGTTCACTGAATGAAATTGTACCCCACACATCTGGCGGGCACCACACCTGCTTCACTCACGGCGTAGCTCTTGGAGAGAGCGCACTAGAGGCCAACAGAGGAATAACTGTCTTAACCGGACTTAACGGGAAGTCTTAAAGGGGCAAGATCGCGCGGTACGTCATTCAGCCAATTTTAAACTGATTTGAATATTTAAGGTTGTTTTCCAGTGTAACTAATTTGAACACAGATTTTAACACATTTATGTTGAACTGACAAAATATCGTCCAAATATTGTGATCGAGATTCACCAAAAATTATCGAGATATTCATTTTTGTCAATATCACCCAGCCCTAGGACAGAATAATCGATTACCAAAATAATCCAAGCTGCAGATATTGTTAGCATGTCATCATATTAACTTTAGCGTTATGATCCAAAAATCACAACATAGCAATTATCCACCACCTAATTTTCTTTCATTTTGACCTTGTTTCCTTGACATTCCTTTGACCAGCTCCAAATCTTTTTGAAACTGTGACTAATTAAAATCAGTCTTCATTTGAAAGGTCAAGATGAGTAACATATTTGTAGCTCAGACTCTCTCCTGCTCTCACTGTCTCTGGTTTACAGTCTGAAATGATCCGTAATCATTAATGTTTTAGTTACAAAGTTTTGTTTTGTGAAAATGCTGCTGGAGGAGACACGAGTCAAAGATTAGACCAGCAAATTCAATCAGAAATAATTCACTTCACACATCAGTGCAAAGAAAGAAGATCAGTGACCTCAGAATCTTGCCTGACCAGTCAGCCCCTCCTACATTCTGTCATTCAGTCTGAAACTGGAGCCTCGGCCAATAATTTCCCCGTCAATCAAGCACGCGATTCTGACACGTGACACTAAAAGTCAGAAGTTGCTTGCAAGCCCATTTCAAAACATTCAAGAAGGCGAACGTAGCTGATTCGGCTCGTGCTTCAGTTTTAAACAATGAACGTATCAATTCCTTAAAACCCGAGCAGCAACCGTGTTGACAGGCTTCAGACTGAAAAAATCCTCGCGCTACATGTTTACGAAAACATCTTGTCGCTGTTTTGGTGGAATTTCCGGTTTTCTGTGATTGGTTGACTCAGCGCTCGGAAAGACCGACAACGAAATTGAACCCCGGCACTCTGATCCCAGATCCTCACGGTTTGTAAAGTGTCTGTCAAAGCGTGTAGGGACTGGCTGGTCAGGCAACTCAGAATCCCATCAGAAATCATGTAGTTTTGACTTTATTCACAGAAGGGCTGCACATTATCACAGATGTGTTGCAATAGCAGCATCTATATCAAAGATAAAGGTATTTAGGCTACACCAGAGCTATTCAACAAAAGGCCAAATCAGGCCCTCCTACCTAGAGGTGTGCAAGATTGCCTTTTTTAATATGTTACATTTTTCCTGTGTACCAAAGCTCAAATTTTGCAAAAAAAAAATCAAAAAAAAATCTTTTATTCAAGTTAGGGTTAGGGTTAGGTTAGGGTAAACTAATCGATTAATCAAAAGAATCATCGCCCAACTAATCGATTACTAAAATAATTGTTAGATGCAGCCCTACACTCATTTATTCACTCATTCGTTTCTTAGTTGACCAAAATTTGTATTAGTTAGAAAGTACACTGCCAACTTCTGCTGAATGTTTTACATGAAAATGTCATTTGGCTGTTTTTATTTTTGTTTATTCAAGTCTATTTTATGTCAAAAGTTACACAGTACATCTTTAAGGGCACAAACATGATACCGGCTGAAACAATATTATGGACAGATCCAGAATATCCAAATCCAATTTCACGGATTGGCGCCAATATTTGATCTCAGTGTCGGTTCGGTGCATCACTAGAAAACAGGTGTTTAGATCTGAACCGTCTTAGATTTCGAACAGAAATCATAAATCATAAAAGTATATAAACTGTGGACATGTAAAACGCTGTCCAATAGAAAACAAGGCTGCCTCACTTTCTATTGGCTTGTTCTTCTGTCAATCAAACCCACTATGTTTTATGTATCTGATTGGCCCAGAAACAAATAAGCAATATGTTAGTCAAATGTCATGGCTAAGCTTGGATCAAATCAGGATTGTAACAAAAGACGTGTGCAACAAATGGATTCTTCACGACGACTTTTGTCAGTTTAAGAAAGATTTAAAGTGTGAAAAATGAATTCCTCTCAGGCACAGACAGTTCAGAGTTTAAAACACGTGACAATATACTCCAAACTCATTTGTCTGAAGCAGATCCAAAGTCTCTCTGAACTTGTCCTGTCTTTGCATAACCTTTTCCATGTTTACCTGACACACATCTGTCAGTTTAGATTGCAATGTTTAAAGTGGCAGGTTTTTTATAATTTTATAACATTTACTTTATTTGGTAGATTATTAACTGTTTAAAAAAAGTATGTGAAGTAGCAGATATTTTGGACCAAATATTGATCTAATCTGCTTTTTTTTTACATATAAACACAGTGTTTTCTCTTGTTTTGCAGCACACTTTGAGCTAAATAAATCCTCAGATGAAAGAGATATTTTTAGTCGATTAGTCGGTTGATGGAACATGTCTCATCGACCAAGACTTTCTTTGGTCAACCACCCTAAAAATAAAGTATTATGCCAGCTCTGTAGGTTTAAACACTCTGAAGGTTAGTCAGATTCACCTTCACCTAATAAGTTCAGTGAGTTCAGAGGCCTGACTTCCACTTTAGGAATTTGAGCCGTCTGAACCTTCATTATAGTTTAGAACAGGGGTCAAAGGTCAAGCACGCAAAACAACAACAATTCGCAGAGAACCAAACACATGACAGTCATGAATTTCCCCACATCAGAAACTGAGTTAGAGCTGCGCAACATTGTGATGAAAATCGAAGCTCATCTCTGTGACAATCAACTTTTTTTTTAATGAAGTCGTTATATTGTGATTTCCCTTTTGTCTATTTGATTTTCCTGTCTGTTCAAATACATAGACTATTTTTTCCAGCCTATTACTTATAGTCTGAGAATTGCCAAGTCCAAGTCTTTATAGTTTCTTTTGAACAGTGTTTTTGGTTCATAAAAGAAATGTATTTTAGCAAATTTTTAGGTTTGATTTATGGAAATATATACTCAAGGAGAAAAGAACACAACATTTTAATTTTGGAAAATTCCTTAGAAAACGAGTGCATTTGGAAAAATGGGTTAGCATTATGATTTCAGTCCATAGTGAGCTGAAGACAGGTGAACAGATTTCTTTGTTTGGCTTGACTGATTGTGAGAACAATAAAGAGTGCATTACAGGATCGTTTATTCTCACAAACTCATGTTTGAAACTCAGAGTTGATTTTACCGCTGGTTAAGTCAAGTCTTCTCTATACAAGGCCACCAGAATGAAGCCAAAAACACACTTCTTCACGATGCCACAACTCCCTCAACCAGAGAGGATGGAGCTATTGTCCTGCTCCAAACTGGACGGTGTTGTTTTGCTGTCTCCAGGGTGTTTGGAGTCCACCGCTCTATTATTAGTCGTCTTGTGGAGCGATACCAAGCCACTGGTTCCTCTATCGACCGCCCTCGTACTGGTGGCCCCCGTGTAACGACCGCTACACAAGACTAACCGCCCCGCACATCTCCGTAACAGGTTCAGCCGCCACCAGGTCCACAGCCGAGACCATTGGGACACACCACAGGCCAGTGTCGGCCAGAACCATCTGTAATCGCCTCTGCGCTGACCTGTATTCACCATATCGGCCTTATGTTGGATCAGTGCTTACCCCCCCACATCGCCGAGCTGGGGTCGAATGGTGCACTGCACATCGTTATTGGACTTTGCAGAGATGATCTCAGTCATGTTCAGTGACGAATAAAGATTCCAGTGCTTCAGAGCAGATTGCCGAGATCGGATGTACAGAAAACTCAGCAGCAGCTGAGGGCGCACTTGAGGAAGAATGGATCAACTCAGACACTACTGCCGATCATGAGGCGATGAATAACCGCTGTCCAGGGCCAACAGGGTCACGTGAACTATTGACAGTCTGATGAAAGTCCTGTCACTTTTGGTTTTAGGGTGGCTCTATTGTTTGGTTGTGTTAATGGACTCAAAAATGTGTAAATGCCACAAGAGTTGGCCTGAGGATTAGAAATGGATGTAGGGTTCATATGAACTAGGCGGATCTCAAAAAGAAATTATTCTGCCCCCAAAACGAGTGTTGCATTTCTTTTTTTCCTTGAGTGTATCAATTTATATGACTGAAACTTGAATTTTAGCATGTTTTCATGTCTAAAAGTGCTATTAATGTCACAGAATGTTATAATTAATCAATTATTTTATTAAGTTTTATTGAAGGGCTGAGTTTGCTTGTTTCTCCCTGAAAATCTGGCAACACTGGTCAGATTTTGACTGCTGGATTTAGCTGTTGATAGTGAATTGTAATATTACCTCGAAGACAATAGGAAATAAACTATCAACAAGAATCGTGATGAAATCAAAATCGTAATCTGGCTCCAAGAAATCGAGATGTTTATTTTTGCCTAACAAGTACATATTTAACAATCTATTTAAATTATACGCCAGCTCCTTCATTTTATTTTATCTGTTCATGCTAAGGTTGTTAAAGTATCGAGAACCACACACTTCAACAATCATGTAGAGAAAAAAGTGCATAAATACCATACATTTCAGCCCTACATTGACTAACTAATGATGAGAACACACTGTTAAAACATGGTCAAACACTCAGAGAAGTCCCCATTTAGCTGCGTTTTTCTTCTCTCTTCTGCTGATGTCGAGCACACAGAAGTCTTGTGTTTCAGCCTCTTGCGAAATCTGAAAATTCTTTGTCCTTGAATGACCTTTCCACATATGGTTTCCGCCAAAACAGAGTAGCAAAGCGCTCTGCAAATGTTCTTTTACCACAGACATCCACTTGGACCCAAACACATCTCAAAATGGGTCAAAACTTTGGAGAAAAAGGGTTCAGGAAATGTTATTTAGATCTAACTAAGCTAAACTAAACTAAAGTAGAGTTAAAGTAGGAAGTAAAAGCTCATTTGACTATATAACATTTTTCTAATTTTGACTTAGTTATGTGTGATAGTTCTCAAATATTTATTATTGTTTTACAGCAGTTAAGTTGCAAATTATGATGACAAATAAAAGTTGAAAATGACACAAGTTATTTGAGAATCCTTCCACATATATCATCAAAATGCACCAAATGCAAAGACAATGAACACACGGACAGATATTCTTATTTGTCCAATTGTAATCTGTGTCATTTATTGGAATTCCCTTTAAATATAAATGCAGCTGACACCAGACACGCCCACTAACAACCTCTGTAGGGGAAACATAACATGGACAGTGCATCAGAAAATCAGTTCTATCCCTCACCAGTGTGCCAGACGTACAATATTTATCATATTTGTAAGATAATTTCATTTCCTGTACGATGTAGTTCTAAGTCAGTGTAAACTCAATGTAAATGTTCGATAATTTCAAAGCGCCAGGTATTTTGTTCGTCTTGACTGACTTGAGCTCGACTATGATGAAAAACTGATCCAGGATCAACAAACATTAACACAGCGTGAGCTTTGGTGGTGTTCTGTGATATTATTGTTCACAGCACCAACAGGTCCTCACGACTGCCCCAATGTGGTGAGACTAGGGCTGTCAGTTTTATCGTGTTTTTTTCGCGTTAACGCAAAACTATTTTAACGGCGATAATTTTTTGACGCAAATTAATCGCATGCTTATTTTCACCATTAAAACTCTTAAATGACGCGAGGTTCATAGAAAACACAGTGCACAAGCAGAAAAAGACCAGACAAGGCTCTGATAGCTCACTTTTGTAGACTTTGGTACGTTTCCACTCGGTCGCACCACTGTCTGAGCGAGATGTGTTCGTCGGCTTAGTCCGTTGTGCAGCTCCGATCAGCTGATGAGGAGGAGGCTGTTCCCCGAGGCTCGTAAAGTCACGGTCCGTGATCACTAAATGTAGTTTGTCCACTCAAGTTGTTGAAATATCCAATATCCAGAATAGTCTTTCAAAACTCCGGTAAAAACTTTCATTGTTCACTTTTGGCTCCGCTAGCTTAGCAGTAAAGCTTGCTCGTTTTAACTAAACTTCCTTTGATCCTTCACAATAAAAGCCTCATATCTCCAGCTGCAGAAAGCGTATTGTGAAAGAGCAGTGTAATAAATGCTTATATGAGTGAGACATGTCAATACAACGATTTGTTATGGAAAGCCTACAAACCATTATTTTACACTTCAGAGTGTAACAGATTCTACAAATAAAGACATAATAACAGGAATTAAAGCTAATATTATAAGAATGTAAAATACATTAAAAATATATTTAAAAAAACATTTAATTAAATGCGATTAATCGCGATTAAAAATTTTATGGCTTGATAGCCTAGTGAGACCAAACATAAATGCACAGTCATGGAGCATGAGTAAAAAGCTGACATCGGTATAAG